>APFE031345396.1:0-20054 GCA_000404065.3 Pinus taeda | reverse complement strand
TTGCCATCTTGATGGTTGTCTTGCAGGGTGATGTGGGTGATGATATGTTGAAGTTTTAACCCACGGTGTCTTCTGCTTGACTTCACCCTTCTGTGCTGCCTGTTGTGGTGTCGTCTTTTTCAATATGACTTCAACCACTGAGTCCTTCTCTGATGTATCAGCACCTGTAACCTTTTCTGCTTCAGCCTCTGTTTGTGTCTGATTGTCAACCATCAATTGCTCATCATTTGATATTTCAGACCCTGGAACATCTTCTGCTTCAGCCTCCTTGGACTCTACCTGTTTATTAATGGAAATATCCTGTAATGTAAATTTCTTCTTTTTATACCAGAGCTTCAGGAATTTCTTCTGTACATTAATATTGATAGTACCTACTGATTCCATCCAAGGGTAGCCCAAAACAACATCTATGTTATCCATATCAGAAGCATACAAATCACTATGCAACACATATTTATCCATAGAAACCTTCAAATCCTTGTACACTTGAACATCCTCATTATCAACCTGTGTATGTTCAATTTGTTTTGCTGGGACTTGCAATTTTTTTGCCAAATTACCACTGATAAAATTATGCTGGCAACTAGGATTTATAGAAACAATGATCTTCTCTTTTTGAATCAATCCATGAACCTGTAATAAGGAGATACCAGCAGAAAATAACCCTTTAGGTTCCTTGGTTTCCATCTTTCCTGTAAAAATAAAATCTTTGCTAGGCTGTGTGTCTGTCTGTGTGAGCTTATCCAAAAGATTAGCTTTATGGTCAAAGTGGTCCATAAGAGCTTTTGTGAATATGTCCCAAGTCAAGGGCCTTCGAAGGCAACGCTGATACCTTTGCCACCATTGCAATCTTTCATTGTCCAAGTACATTTGTCCCACACTCAGCTGAGTCTCATAATCATTGATGTAATTCACTTTAAAACATTTCTCCATTTTTGCTAGCCATTTGGCTGGATGAGAGCCATCAAATGCATACAAGTCCTCCAAATTCAGATATGGGCCCGCCATCACAAAAAAATTGGCGAAAATTTGAAATTGTCACAGTTTCGTCAATATTGCTCAGAATCTCTATTATAACCTGTTTTTGGAAATGTAACAACCATTCTGCATCTGCCCATGTGATAGAAATCTTGATCCCGGCACTAGAATTCCAGATCTGCGCTGCTACTCTCTCGCCGTCACCCAAAATTCCTGAAAAAAGTGCTGATTTTAAATCGGCAATATCTCCCTCATCCGAACTCCGATTCACCTGATTTTGTTTTTGAAATTGGATGTTTTTTCACAAAGATTCCATATCTGCAATCAGATCTTGCGGATCTTGCACCAGGACGTCTAGATCTGCGCCGCAAATTCGCTGCCCCGAAAAGTTGTCTCCAACCCTACTGATTTTTAGATCAGCGATATTTCCTTCATCCGAACTCCGATTTGACCAATTTTTTTTTTGAAACCGGCTATTTTTTCACAGGGAATACAGATCTGCAATTAGATTTTTCAGATCTTGAACCAAAACGTGCATATCTGATCTGCAAACTCGTCGCCCTTGAAATCCTGCAAAAAGTAAAAAAAAAAAAAAAATTCCACTTTTGTGCCCAAGAAAGTGCTATGATACCACTTGTTGTAGATCTGATACCACTTGTTGTAGCTCTAACCCAAGATATTATAGATTTGATAAGAAAATATAAGATAATGAAAATAAACCCAGAAATAATATGAATGATTCTTTATTGATCAAACCCTTAAGGTAGGGCAACACCGTACATTCACTCCTTAAGGAAGGAGAACACTTCACAAGCCATATGCTTGTTCATACAAGAATACTTCTCTTCATATCCTCCATGTGGCGTCTCTAGCCTCTATATAGGCCTCATACATACAATACCATGCATCAATACCATGGTTTACTCATACCATCAACTAATACCATGGGCCCATTACATTATTATTAACTACTTGTGGTCCCTTGCATGACATGGGTTAACCACCTTATTTATTACTATGGCCCATCCCATTATTACATTATTACCTTGGGTACCTCCTTCGGTACCCCATATTACCCCCCCTAGGTACATAACACCTTCCTTGGATTTAAAGGTAGTTTTCCATACATCTGTGGGCTCTAGTGGAACCTGGTGATAACCAGACTTCAGATCGATCTTGTTGAAATAACTGGCCCCCTTGAGTTCGTCCAGCAGGTCATCAATCCGTGTGATTGGATACCTGCTCCTAACAATGATTTTGTTTAATACCCGATAATCAATGCAGAGCCTCCAGGTTCCATCCTTCTTCTGTACTAGTACAATCAGGCTCCCATAAGGCGAGGAACTTGGTCAGATGTTCCTTTTTAGCAGAAAATCCTAGATTTTTTGCTTGATCTCTTCATTCTCCATAATGGAGTGGAAATATATCGGCCCGTTGGGTAGAGGTGCTCTGGGAGTCAGATCGATTGAATTCTTAACCTGACAATGCAAGGGTACCCCTGTGGGTGAGGAGAAGATGTCTCTGTATTCTTCCACGACCAAATCCACCTGTTTTTTCTACTTGGAAGAACCCTTCCCGGGGCCATGGACGTGGCTATGACCTTTGCCTTACTTTGAGAGCAAATCAGAAAGGAAAAAAATTTCCCAATCTGGGAGATGACCTTACTGCATTGCTTAGCAGAGATCAAAGAGATGTTAGTAGGTGGGGCCACCTCCGATATCTTGTATAACTTAGCACCCAAATAAATAATAATGGAGCAAGGTCTAGACTCATATACAACATGCCACTTCCATAAGTATGGTTGTCTTAATAATATATCACAAACTTAAAGAGACGTAACATCACACAATACCTCATCTGTGAAGGGCTTGATGTTGTAGGGAAGGCAACACTGCTAGTTGACGCGGAGATCTCATCCTTGGTGAGCCACCCGATGGTGTACAGTTTTGAATGTGTTGTAGTCGGTAGGCCTAGCCACTTCACGACCTCTGCTGAAATGAGGTTCTTTTGGCTCTCGCTGTCGAGAATGAATAGCATCAGAGAACCCTTCACCCACATCTGTGAGTGGAATAGGTGCTCTCCCTCTTTTAGATCTTCAGGCTCAATCTTCGGGTTTTGACTTAGAGTTGGAAAATGCATCATACTCACAAGCCTTCAACTTGGCCACTATTCACTACTTCGCCCAACACTCACTTGTGTTGTGAATGGAGCTCTTATGGAACTCACACCACTTTCATGTGTCTTTCTTTGTCTTCATGGTGTTGTTCTTTTCTTGCGGCTTCGACGAGTTATCCTGGGTCGCCCCGCCTTGGCTTTTCCCTTTTCTCTGCAGTTTGGGGGCACCTTTCCCTTGCTTTGGATTAATAGATACAAAGTCTCGCTCTTTTTGTTTAAGCTTCTGCTCAATCTTGATAGCGTATCAGTACGTCGTGCCAAGCGAGGAGATGTCCAAGAACTCCATCTCATCCTGGATATACTTGTGTAGGCAACCGCGGTACTTGAGTACCAAATGTTTCTCAGAATCCTTGATATCTAACTTCATGTGAAGGGTATGAAAAACATTGGTGAACTTTGGGATGTCTTGGTCCCTTCCCTGTCGCAGTGTGGTCCACTTTATGTATTTATCCTCATAGCTCCAAACAAGGTAGTATTGCTCCTTGATGGCATCCTGAAATGAATCCCAAGTGGGTGCAGCCAAAGTAGTGAGGGCGTACTTTCATCCTTCTACTCACAGTAGGTTTCCCACGAGTCCTTGACGTGGGGGGCGGCTTTGAGAAGAGAAAAAGTAATATTTTCCTGGCCGAAAAAATCATGAACAAAAAAATATCCTTCTATCATATTTAACCATGTATCTACGATGTCTACATCTATCTTATCCTCAAATATGGGAATGTAAAAGTTAACTTGTACCTTAAAGGGTGTGGTGCTTTTAGAGTAGCTGTTGGAAGTAGATGTGTCACCCTTGGGTAGCCACTAAAGGATCTAGAAAATGTCATCCATCATCGTGTTCCTTTGTCGCTCAACGGCTTCTTTGAACAATATTTGATAAGATCTCCTGCCCGCTCATCTTTCTTTTCTTCCGCCATGGGAAGCTGTCGGGATTTGTGAAGCTAGTCATGCAAAAGTTCGACTAGTTCAAACCCTAACTCCTTATATCCCGACCTCGTTGGGGACATGCAAAGAAAAATTGAGAAAGAGCAGACCGCTCTGATACCACTGATCTGAATTTAAACAGGAACGAAACAAATTACAAATATAATTATAAATACAAAGATGCAGTAGAAATAACACTTCATTTCATTAATATCAAACACTAAAATATGCTTACAAACATAATGGAAATAAGACTAGCTCAGGCGATGGTAGCTTATCTCTAAGAATAGATGTGGCGGCTATATGCCTCTAAAATATGTTACAATGAGGCTCAAAGGCCTATTTATTATTGAGAAACAATGGAAAACCCTAAACATCTAAAAATCTAACTTTAGGAGATGAAACACCAAACTATGGGCCCTGTTTGGGTAAATTGGTACATCAACTTCACGGGGTTGTAACTTTGGCATACATTCTTTGTTTGATGCACACAACACCTTATTATAAATATCTATCCGAGGACTACAACTTTCGAGTGGCAAACATCGGTCATTCGCCATGTTGGCCACAATTTTCCCAGAAAACTTGTTTATGGCCTCAAAACGGCTCCAAAAGTTCAGGACCCAAAAAACTACCAAAAATAGTAAATTGTGCTACAAATAAGGAAACTGACAAACTGAAAGGTACAATGGCGGGGGTCCAAGTGGAATAGGAAGGTGGCCACCAACATCCACCTGGATCAAAGAATGACATAAGGATGCCCAGTCTTGGCTCAACCTTTGGGGGGAAAAGGAGGAGATCATATTGGAAAATAAGGATAATATTAGAAATACTATTACTTGCAAATTTAAGTATAAGTTGTGGGATGATAAGGATTTAGAAGGATAAATGAAGCTAAGGTCTTATAAGGAGGCATGATCAAACCCACTCTTGCTAACCAAAATTATCTTTTTTGTCTTGACTAGTGAAGAAAAGTAACATTGCAAAGATAAGAACTAATTCTCATGAGTTTCGAAGTGAGACTGAGCATTGGTCTATTCTCAAAACACCCTGTGATGAAAGAATATGTCACCTTTGTGATACTAAGAGGGTTGAAGATAAAAAAAACACATTCTCTTGGATTACCCAACTCTTACTCACATCTGCTCTCATTTCCAAAACATTTTCCACACTACCAACCTTCTTGACTTGTTAAGTCAACAAAGCTATAATGATCTAGGAGCACTTCTTTCCCTTCTTTTTTATCATAGAAATAAAATATTAAATAGTCACAATTAATCTCTTACTTTCACAAGGTTCCATAGACCACATTGGTCTTACTAGACATTAATCATCATGATCATCATCTAAGCATGACCAAATCTAAGTGGGATCAAATCTCTTTTCACTCTTGAAGATGTTTGCATTTCAAAATATTTGATCCCTCTCAACACTTAGTAGATCCAAAGTTTAAATGGATCTAGGCTAGTATAGAATATCTCTTTCACAACTAAGTATGAGAAAGGTGTAACTCTGTCATTTCTTAGCATGTAAGTGGACACATAACATTTAAAAAAATATATAACAAAATAATATTTCAATGTAAGAAAAATAAAATATTTCAATATTCAACTTCTTATATATATATATATATATATATATATATATATATATAATATATAATTAATAATTATAATTTAAAAATTATTTTAATGTTAATTATAAATAAAATATTCTAATACTAACTTTAAAAATAATTTTATTTTATATTAACAAGGAAAAGTAATTGAAATTAAAAATTTGTTTATTTTTCCATATGTATTTTTTACAATGTAAGTTATCTAATTCTTAATTTGTAATTGACATGTAACTATTGAGGAGGTGAGCTAGAGAAATTGTTAAGGAGGTAAGCTCGAGAAACTGTTGAGGAGGTAAGCTCGATTAAAAATTTCTTGAAGAGTTGTTTAGAATTAACGAAGAATCAAATGCCCTTTGTAAGCTATGCAAGATGATTGGCTAGTGTGCACAAGAACGAGAATTTCCTATTACACAGACGTCGGGACGCATAGTGAAGCAGGTTATGCACAATAAGAGGAAAAATAGAGAGGTTAGGCTTAAAGCTAAGATTGGAAATTATGATATGAAAAACATTATTTTGGATGCGAAAGAAGAGGACAAAAAGAGAGTTTAGGCTTAAAGTTAAGATTGGAGATTATGATATGGAAAACGTTATTTTAGACATGAGGTTGAATGTAAATATTCTTCTTGAGTAGGTTTGGGAAATGATGGGAGGCCAAAATTGACATGGTCACCTATCTAATTAAGAATATAACTTCTTAACCATAGAGATACACCTATAATTTACTATAGAGATTCTTAACTTGTAAATAGACTTTGTTACATAATACAATCATTTACTAATACCATATACCAATAAACTATAACTCATTTATATAACACACGTTCATATATTTTTTCTAATTAACTAATTTAATTTATATATAGATATAGATACTTCGAAAATAAATCTCAAACTTTTTTAAATATTATTAATAATATTCTAAAATATATTTTTTAAAATTAAATAAACTCATTTATTTAATAATTAATATAAAATTTCAAATTAACATATTTATGAATATAAAATATTATAAATAAAAAAAAATCTTATAAACAAAATATTTTTAATAATCTTTAATTAATTTGAAAAATATTCCATATACCATATAGATTTGATATATGAAATATAAATTAATTAAATATCAATATTAATTTATGTTAATATCCACATCCATCATGATTAAGAATCAAAATTTAATAAAAAAAATTGCAACTCTGGATATTCGATGACGATTAGAACATTCTAATAATATATTACTCAGCATAAGAAAGATGCTAAATCTTTTTATATTCTAACAAATAACATATGAACCATCCACATAAATCCAAATTCGAGCTATCGCGTTTTTCAATAAGCATGGTACATTGTAAATAAACAATTGCATCACCTATTTATTTTTTATTTTTTTAATATGTCCATATATTTTTATTGATAGTAAAAAAGATTCCGTGAGGTATTTTACTGAGAATTTTTCAAAATTTGGACAGTTCCGTAGTAATCAGACTATCGTATTTTGTAAATAAACACTTGCACCAATTTAGTGTCATTGCCTTTCGATGTTTATGTTTTGCCCAAGTTAATTTTCGAGTGTTGTTTAATTATTATATTTTTGGGAGATTTTAGTGGGAATTTATGTTAAATAATTTTTGATAGAATTATTATTAAAATTAGCCTAATATAATTTATAAACAAAATAGCATTTTTCATTACATTTTTTTATTTAATTTTAACACATTAGTATTAGTACATCTTCAAAATAAAACATATATAGACTTCATAAACAGAAAAAGACAGTACATCTTTTTGTCTAAATATGATTCATATGGAGCTAAGATATATAGCCCAATAGTACAAAATAAAATTGATCATATGCATCTAAATGTATCTACATAAATAGTGACAAAATGTTTTCAAAATTTAACAAAATGTAAAAGACGTGGTCTATAATTCTACGAAAGATGGATTGAGTGAGCCTCACTAACAATGTTGTCCTCCATATATTGAAAATACATAAAACTTGTAGCCATGGAGAGACCCATTTTCAATAGTGAATCAACGACAGTGTTTGACTCTCGGAAAATGTGTTGAAAAGAGATGTTGTCAAAGGATTGTTTTAGAATGTTAATGTGGTTGAGCCAACCATCAAGATTAGGAGGAGAGAGAAAAAAAAATTTCCCCAACGCTCCATCAATGAGGGACTTGAATTCCCCATATACGTGGATAGAACTCAAAGACAAGTCCTTGGCAAACCATAATAGACCCCATAAAGTCAGGATCTTCGCCCTCATGTTAGTTCAGTGCCTCTGTGCCAAGATATTATGTATTGCTTCTTGTTTCATATCCTAAGACAAATTCCACAGCCACATATTATGTTCTGTGTTGCTCCATCAAAATACCCTACTTGAAATTGGATGCAAGGAGGGATGAGAGAGAAACATAAATCTTTATCCCTATGTGTTCACAGTTTGTGTGTCCATCCAAGTCCCGATGTTGGTGCAGAACCTATGGATGTTAATGGGGATACCATCAAATATGTATCCATTCCTAGTGCTCCATATTTCCCAGAAGATGTAGAGAGGAATGGGTTAATGATTTCCCCCCCTCTTGATCCACCAGCAAAGACACAGTTTAATAGAGGGGAAAGTTCTAAAAAGAAAGTGAAAAAATTATAATGTCGAGCACCATACCTATTATGCGATCGAGCATTCCAATAGAAGATTTAGTATTGTCTCTATGGAATTTTGACATAGCCAGCACCAGCCTGGCCCATGAATACCCCCTTATGAAGGTTCTCCCAGGTCAGTCTTTTGTTGTGCTAGACCAACCAGGTGAAGAGAATGATCTTTACAGGGACCTCCAATTTCCAAATCTTTCTGAACCAGCATGTTTTATTTAATGAAAGTTTGGTACACAAAATGTACTTGTATGTATCTGCCACCTCCACAGTGCCCTTATGGAAAATCCCACCCCATGTGATAAAGTCTCCTCTTTCTATTTTGCACAATCTCTCTCTTTTAAGTTCCAAGATGTAGTTATCCCAAAAATCATCTCAATGTCCAACTAGTCCAATATCCTTGACTTTCTTCCAAACAGGAAACATATCATGCCAACTTTGAATGACCTGTTCCAAGTAGAAATATCCCATGGCATGTAGTCTATCTATAATGTCCGTCGAGAGGGCAGTGTCAAAAGATTAATGCCTAGTATATCTTTCCTAATTAATATGAAATTTCCCTTTCCAAAAGACCACTTGAGCCTATGGAGGAGCCAAGATTTTACTTTTTTGAAAACTAGACCAAACGTAAGATCCAATTTTTGTTTTACCTATGGTGCCATCCCTGATCCAATCAAAAGAATTTATGTACTTTAGATACTTCACCAAAATGATGGCCCTCCATATACCCTCACAAAATAGAGCCTGCCATAAAGATTTTATCAAGAGAGCCCATCCGAAAACTTTCATATCCAAAATCCCCCATCCACCATATTCCTTCAAGATGGTGATCTTATCCCACTTGATTAGGTGGAATTTTATTCCCTCCTCGATGCCAACCCAAATGAAATGTGTCATTATACTCTAAATTTTGGAAATGATAGTTGCATGAAGTATATATAGGTGTGCCCACTAAACCGATATCTATTGAAGTACCGCATGTGCAAGGGTGTATCTCCCCACCAAAGAAAGCCATCTATGAAACCATCCATATAGTTTGTGGTGGAATTTATCTAGTAGCCAAAGCTAGTATGTTATCCTATAATTGTCAGGCTTGAGTTGATATCCAAGGTATGTGAAGCCCTCGCTCGGGGGCTTAGTAGCTATACCAAATATGTCAGCAATAAATTTGATCACCTCCCGGTCTCCACCTGAAAAAAGGAGTATAGACTTGCCACTATTTACCATCAACCCAGATGCCTCACCAATTCTCATAAAGATATAATGTAATGTTACCCATTATGGCGTGGAGACCATCCCGAAGTGAGGATGTCATCAACGAAAAACTATGGGAGATATGAACATTATAACCCAATCTGATGCCATAGAAGAGACCTGAGGACCGAGCCGCTTTGACTTTAAGACTGAGCCCGTTCATGACCAAAATAAAGAGTAAGGGTGATAGTGAGCATCCATGCCGCAATCCCCTTCTCACATTGAAAAAACAAGAAGGATATCCATTAATCATAACCGAAAAATACATTGAAGTAACGCATTCCATAATCTATTCAACATTGTACATCGCAAGTCCAATCTTAGTCAATATGAGGCGCAAGAATGATCAATCAAGTTTTTATGTTGGTCATACAAACTTGAGTTTAAGTTGTTTAATCTGTAGAATTCGAGTTCCCAAGGGGGTTTTGAGGGCACCGAATCCATTTATGCATTCAAAAATGTATTTTAAACATAAAAATATCACATTCCTGCTTGAAATTGTATTGCTAGATACAAGTTAAGAAAACCATTCCGTCAGTTAGTCCATGCCATTAAAATGTATTTTTAATTATAAATAGTTTTAGTATTTTGAAAAATTTTGGGACAATTTAATTGCATAGAATTCATAACTTAAATTTGTGATTAACAAATAAACTACAACTAATTTTTAGGTGTTGTCTATGGAGGTCAAAATTCCACTCATAATATATTATTTTGGTCAGAATCCTATTTTTGCATTGCAAAATCTTAATTTTTAGTATTTTAATCACAATTTTAACACTAGAAATATATTCATCATTATCAAAAACGTCTGAAACACCCCAAATTTTACAACTTAATAACTATAACTTGATTTTTTTTTAATTCTTATCCAATTTAACCAAAAATCTAGAAAATCTCAACCTTTTCAAGCTGTTGCCCGTTTAAACTAGCTACTCATTATTATTATAACTGTCTTCACCCAATCTTGGCAGTCGTGCAGATTGTCCAAACACTGTTTTTATTTCATTTCCTCGTGGAAAAGCTGCCCCATGTTGTAGTTCAATGGGTTCTGATCTTCAATACCAGTTGTTATGAAAAATTAGCATGTGGACGAAGTGGAGCACTAATGAAAAAGCTTCGGGTCAAATAATTTATAAATAACGTGTATAGACAGTTAAGTATACGTGGACAAGGTGACAAAACGTTTAATATGGTAAGCAAACGTGGACAAGGTAAGTGTACTGACAATGAAGTTAGTGGGAATTAGGATCTTATTTTGTACTTATTGAATGGAACTATGAGGGATAGGATCTTATTTAGTACGTATGGTTTGGAACTATGACGGATAGGATCTTATTTTGTATAACCATTTATTGGTTGGGAGGAGTGCGCTAATTTTTATTTTGAATAAGTAAATAATGTTATCTGATTATGATTTGGTTGGAATTTTTGAGTTTTTAAGAAGATGGTTATGTTATTTTATGTATGAAATTGGAATGGATGTGAGTAAGAAATTGTTTTTTAAAGTGTGTTATAAAGATTTTATTTTATTTTATATATATATAGATATAGATGAAGTATACTAATATATTTCGCAGTGTTAGCGAGGCTAAGGGTTAACATCGATATAAAACTCTTAGGTTAGCCTTCAACTTATGTGTAATCTAAGGTTGTGTGATAGAGTCCTTTAGAAAACAAACTATATGAACTCAGAAACCAAGAGCCATGAAAGCTAGTTTTTTGTAATTAAGGGCCATCTTCAACTAACTACTTCACATAGATAAATATACAGAGTTGAAGTAAATAAGGAACATCAAGTATGATAAATTCCAAGCGTATTATCTATAAAAGATAAACAGATGAGTCGGAAGTATATACTCATTAGAACTGCGTGTTACTAGTAATCATCAATGTAAAAGACTAGTGATGCTAAGTCAGAAAAACATAACTGGCAAGGAGTAAATGATATTGTAAAGAATGAACTTAAACTGCAAAGATATCATGCAAGAAAGGAATTATTAAACAAAAAAATGAAGTTACATTATGCAGTTCATTGTAAAAATATATTGTTGAGACGAGATACATATGTGTATACTTTTATAAACTAAAAAATGTATCAAATTACACTCAATTTTGACCAAAATATGAATGTTTACAACATAATGGTCATTAGAGACTTGAGAAAGGAAGTTTTCATCACACCCATTTGGGAAATGGACTTGGTTGCCATATTCTTAATGATTTGCGTTGGTTGCAATAAACAATTCAAGAGAGTATGCATATATTTCTGAGATGAGCAAGTAAGTTAGCCTAGTGGAGTATTTAATTACAAAGTGTATATAGAGGTTCTTTCATGGAAGGGCAAAAAAAGTGAGTCTTTAAGAGAAAAGTAATAGTAGTATCCTAATAAATATACACACATATATCTAGTAGAATCATTAGTTATATTTCAAAATAGTTCAAAAAGAAACAACAATCATGAAAGCAAGAGGCACACAATTCAAAGATGCATACTAAAACCAACAAAATAGTTCATTTTCATTAGTATGTATAAACATAAACATACACTGCAAACAATGAAAGAATAAACTTAGAACATTCATGATAAATGCATGAAAGTGTGTCAGCTCCGAGAGCTTCAAATCATTAAGTGAAAGTTCCATGATAAAAAGGAAGGTACCTTTTGGTCTGTGATGATAAAAAGGAGTATCTATAACTTTTCACCCTTTACAATTAATTGTTGCAAAAAAAATCTTAATTGAAAAAGAAAATATGTAATAGAAAACACACACATAAACATAAATATTTTATCCTGGAAACCAAAAACTAAGAAATCAAACAAGATTATTCTCCAATATACATTCTTCTATACAATATTAAAATAGAATATATACCTTACAGTATCGATGAACAGCCAATCCATTTTCCCTATATTAAAATGCAATCATAATTCCTTAACCAAAACTACGAACCATGTGCAAAACAACCATATGCCAAAAAATTGCTTTTAACAAAAATAGTGTGCTAAAAACTAAAAAAAATGGATGCAAAAAACTATCCAATTTTTTTTGGGGTGTGTTGTCATCCCCTCTCCTGTGACCCTTCAATATGCATCATGCATTGTACAATGCATGGGGATAGTCATGCAAATAATATAACACATAGCCATTGTTCTCCCACTTGTTCTTTTCTTTACACATAGGGGGTGATGTGAGTACACGATCAACAATATAAGGAAATAATGCCCATTGTTTCTTTACACCACAAGAACTTCTCAATGCTCAAAGATCTTTTTAATGAATCTACAACCTTCTTCAAGGTGTTCATTTTTCCCAGTAACACCTTCTTGACTTTAATCAAATCTCTCATGAAGTGATACTAAACATCACTATTCTTTGTATTTGAATGATAAGTTTGGTTCTTTTTGAGGAAGAATACACTCTGATTGTCACAATCTATCCTTACAACTTGTTGTACCAATACAATACCTAAACAATATATCTATAACCATACTACTTCATTTCTTACAGGAGTGACTGCCATTTATTCAACTTCTATAGTTGAGAGTGCCACTAGATATTTTATTTTTCTTATCTAATTGATTTCTCCTCTAAGTAGGTTAAACACATACCTACTTGTAGATATTCTATGATCTAAATCTCTAGACAAGTCTACATCAACAAAATGTATTTCTAATGATATATCTAATCTTGGTCTTCCTTGGTAGCACAATCTATAGGTAATAGGGGCATGAAAATACCTGAAAACCCTCTTTATTATTGTCAAATGCTCCTTCCCTAATTTTTATGCATACCTGCTCAATACTACGATTTCATATGCAATGCACGATTTAATAAGGATCATTACATACATCAAGCTTTCAAGCACACTAACATATGGAACATGGGACATGCCCTCTTCTTCTTCCTGTGCCTTAGGACAATAATATGCAGATAAATTTATGAATTAATTAATTATTTTTCAAATAGCTGGTGAGACTAAATTTGAATTTTAATTCTCAATTTTAGTTCAAGGACTCTAAAATTGGAATCTATCTCGAAATGCTATTTATAGAAATGTTATTTTTAGCATTTCTATTTCTTTCTATTTCCAACAGAGTTGGAGTATATCCTAAAATGCTATTTATAGAAATGCTATTTTTAACATTTCTTCATCCTTCTTCCATTCATCCCTTGCTTCGTTTATCCAATCTGGATGGATAATACAATAGCACAAAACAATGCTTCCACATCCTCATCCTTTCTTGGGAGTGCATCTGCAACAAAATTTTGCTTCCCTTTTCTATAGACGATGTCAAAGTCATAACCCAACATATTTGTGACCCATTTTTTTTGTTCTTCTAAAGATAATAGTTGTTCTAAAAGTATTTAAGACTATCATGATCCAGCTTAGAAGAATAGGCATGTTTATCGATATAAATTCTTTCTTATTAAACCTTTGCAATATTATTTCTACATACTTCCTCTAACTTAACAATAGTTTATTGTTTGTTCAATATCTTTTAATTTCCATGCCCAAGATAAAATTTGAAGCATCAATATCCTTCATGTCAAACTTAGAGGACAACTAAGTTTTCACTTACTAGATGATTTCTCTATCCTTTATAATCAGAAACATATCATCCACATGCAATACAAAATAAAAAGATGGTCAATAACTAATTTAAAATATACGTAGTGACCTGCTTTTTGTGTAGCAAGTCCTAGTATATAAGTGTCAATTTTTTTCTACCACATCCTTGGTGTGGTAGCGTTTTTGTGGAAATGGTGTACCAAAAGACACCTCCTTAGAAGTTAATTGTTCCTTGCAAAGGATCACAGGTAGAATTGGTGTTGTTAGTGGGCAAACTTAAATAAAAACAACATTGTAAATAGTAGAAACAATGCATACATAAACATAAACTAGAAAAAGAGGTAAATACACAAACAATGCTAAATGGAGCAAACAAGTCAACAAAATAATGTAAAAAGCTCCCTTTATTGATTTCTGGTAGTAGAGGTTGAATACAGTAGATGAATCTTAGACACTTGAAGAGAATTCTTTGAGATATGGTGCTAAAAAATCCTTAACAATGGGGTTTCTTTTCAGCAATCTATTTGCAAGTTTCTCCTTTCTCTCAAAGAAGTATGAAGACTCTCCAATGGTAGATTCCTATTTTCTCACTAGGATGATGGATTGCTTAGAAGCAATATGGCCAACATGCTAGTGTTCTTCCCTTCTTTGGCTTCAACAATGGAATGGTGGTTTGCTCTGATAACAATTTGGCTAACATAACAATGTCTCATATTTTGGCTCTCCCATGGCTTGTTTACATAGAGTTTTTTTTAATCTGTCTTCCCCCTCTTGGTTCATGCATGATAATGACACATGACTAGGACAAGGTGATTCCATTGAGGGTTGCATATCTTCAGGGAAACTTGAATTCAACTATACTACACTAAGCTCATGATCTATTAGCACAAATTATCAGAGTATAAATTAAAAATTCTATGAAAAACCTAAAATATAGGGGGTCTCTGTAATGAGCCATCCTACCAGGATCGTGGGCTTTGATTGTTATGAAATGATCTTATCTGGTCACCAAGCCAAGATAATGGCTCATAGCACTTCGCTATAATACAAGAGGTCTCATCACGAGTCGGCTTGTTCATTACTATCAACGCTTATAAATGACATTGTCTTATCTGGTCACCACGTCAGGACAATGGTTTTCAAAGTTATTAATAAAATATGTCTTATTTGAAATACTAAATAGTATATGGGATACTGACATTCCTTTGGGTTAAAAAGGTAACCCTGTCAAGGCTATGAACACCTAATGGCAGTAGTGGCTCTACCTATGATAATGAGAATTCATCTTTCTTACTAAAAGCAATGCTAAAATTTTGTCCTTTAGTTTATGTTGTCATTAATTAATGGTTATTGTAAACATGATCTTACTCTTATGATTTCTACAAGAGATGTTCAAAATTATTAAACTTTGTTTTGAGGGAATTCATAGAGTCTAAATCTTAGCATTTTGATTTTATTCATCCTTGCTCCTTTTCCTTTTAGGATTTCATTAATGATAAACCAGAGATAATTATTTCTTCCCATTGTGTCGTCGTTATTGTGGTAAAAACACAACCCCCCATTTTTCACTTAATTATCATTATGGGGATCCTTTGATTGAATCTTGACCATGTCGCTTTTTTCTTTTCTCAGTTTGGATTGTTTCAATGAGTTCAATTTGTTCTTATCTTCCTATCATAACTCATTTGACCTCATTTGGACATTTGGTTTGTAAATGGCGCCCCAATTGTCGATTGGATATTTTTCACTACCTTGGCCTAATGATATGTATATAATGCAATTACCTTTTTGTTTTATAGGTTTTATTTTTTTATTTTTACATTTATTTGTAAAATATTTATTTATATTTGTAAATAGTAATTTTATTTTTATCCCTTAAATAGCCCCCGAGACCAAGAATCATACCTACGCTTTAAGCCTAAATCATAAAACAAGTGGCATATATATTAATACCATATATTGAATGTTATGAAACCAGCTCATAAAAAGATAGAAAAGATAGATCAACGCCTTAGAATTCAGCCTCTTCGAGGGGGCAACCTCTTTTACATTACACAAATGAACAATTCTTGGATGATTCAAATGACTAAACCTCCCTGTATATATAGGAGTCTTAGGGGTCATAATATAATCAAGCCGACATAACAGTAATAACATAGGGCACAAAAATACACATAGTGGGTTTCTATGGGGCATACTAATAACAAATATGGGGACAATAGGGGCACAATAATAACAATAAGGGATACAATGACAATAGTAATGGGGGAATCACTACTATTATAGGGGCCTAACATGCCCCTCTCCTTCCAAAAAGCATTGTCCTAAATGCTTGAGTAGTTCTGGATGCTTCTATATAAGATTCTCATCCTCCCATGTGGAATCTTCAGCAGATAAGTTCTTCCACTTGATGAGATACTCTGAATTTGATTGATTTCGTAGTTGTCGAGTTCTTTTTTCTGTCACTGCTTCCAGTTCCAATATGATTTTTCCTTCCTTGTCAAGTTCTAGAAATATTGTTTGAACTGGGAGCTTGTCACATATAACCTTCTTTAAACATGAAACATGGAAAACTAGGTGCACGCGGGAAGTTGCAGGAAGCTCCAATTTGTATGCCACAGTACCAATATTTTGTAACACCTTGTACGAACCATAATACTTCAGTGATAATTTATTATCCTTCTTAGCTTGCTTGAGGGACATTTATTTATATTTTTGTAGATGTAGGAATACCCAATCACCTACATCAAAACTTCTTTCGCTGCGATGTTGATCTGCCTGTTGTTTCATTCTATTTTGCGCCAATCCTTTAAGAGTTGGAGAACTTGTTGTTGATGCTCGATGTGATGTTCCATTATTTGAACCTTAGAATTTTTCTCTTAAATATGATGTGATGGATGGTGAATGATATCGATAAAGTGCCATAAATGGGGTCATTTTTGTTGTAGTATGAAAGGAAGTGTTATACCACCATTTAGCCAGAGGCAACCATTTGACCCATTGTGTCTGTTTATCAGATACAAAGCAAGGAAGTATCCTTCCAACATTTTTACTATCTCAGTTTTCCCATCAGATTGAGGATGATAAGATGAGCTATGAGCTACTGAGTATCGAGACAAGAAAATAATTCTGTCCATTTCCAATGAAATTTGATCTCATTGCTTACAATAATCTTTGGGTTTCCATGTAGCTTTTGAATTATTTCCATAAATGCAGTAGAAACTGTATTGGCTTTAAATGGATGTGATAATGCACAAAAGTGTGCATACTTGGTAAGCCTGTCAACTACCACCATGATGACACTCTTTCCCTTGGACTTGGGTAAACCTGTGATAAAATCCATTGAAACCTCCTCCCAACGTTGGCTTGGAATGGATAAAGGTTGTAATAAAACTGGGGTCTTAATTGTTTCAACTTTATTTTCTTGGCAAACCAAACACTCCGCCACAAACTTTTGAATATATGATTTAAGGCCATCCCAAAAAAAATCCCTCTTAACCCTGTGGTAAGTTTTTAAAATTCCTAAGTGCCCTATTTAGAAATTCCTACTGTAGATCAACATATTATGCAATATACTAAAACACAATACAAGATCTACTTCTACAACACTTTGCGAAAGCTTAATCGAATTGAGCAAGATCAAGAGAACACATATAACTGAGAATAAGAAATCAATCACATATAACACAGAAGAAATAACCTGGGGAAAGCCTCAGCCTAAAACCCCAATCTCTGTATTATCATACAAGTGGAAATTTTGTTCAAGTTACAAAAAGCATCAGCTCTCAAGCTATCCTACTCTCTCTGCAATCAAACAACACTACTCATAGACAGTCAAAGGTTCTCACAACCTTCTCTTCTACACTCCAAGCCTCCTATTTCTTTGTGCAGTTTTTCTTAGGGTCCAATGCTTCCACAGATGTGAATTCCTACCTCACACTGCTCACTTGGCCCAGTAGTAACTTCACAATCCTGAAGGAGATAAATCCTTCTACATGGATGAGTTTTTCCTTTATAGGAAAAATCCATCCAACTGATAGTACATTGTCCCTCCTCTGATCTCAACTGGGTCTCTATCTAAACTAACATGCATGAGTTATTTATGAGAGAATATTTAGTTATTTGAAGTGTAGCAATTACATGCATGCAAGAATTAACTAATTGAACTCACATTAATTCAAAAAATTGTTTGAATTAATCTAACTGGACTTGACTCAGTTAACTAAGTCAACTAATTACAACTCAATATTACAACTCATCCTTATCTCTTTAACTGATGGATAAATTCCTCAATTAATGGAGAAACTATTGGATGTCCCACATAGACTTCATGTTTGATTTTCCTTAACTAATTAACTCAATATGAGTTAATTAATTATTTTACAAACCACTACTAAGATCAAATTCGAATATTACTTCACTATTTTAGTTCAGGGACTACCTAAAATAGGAATCTATCTTGAACTATTATTTTTAGCAATGCTATTTATAGCACTTCCATTTTTCATTCCTTGCTGCTTAGTCCAACACAGGTACCTGAACTGTTATTTATAGCAGTGTTGTTTTTAGCACTTCTATTTTTAGCATTTCTTGTTGCCATTTTCAACACTCTCCTAAGGCAGAAGTGTGCAATTCCATAAGAATCTTTTCTTTGAGTTGGGAATTCTTACATAGGTATAAGTGATCTATGTACCATAACAAATCATTTTTCTAGCTAATGTATCAAATGTACTAGGATCTTGTTGTATCTTTCGAATGAGTGCCCACACTTCTTCGTCATTCTTCCATTCCTCCTTTGTTTTGTTTATCCAATCTGGTTGGATAATAGAAATGGCGCACAACAATGCTTCCACATCCTCATCCTTTCTTGAGAGTGCATCAGCCACAACATTTTGCTTCCCTTTTTTGTAGATGATTTCAAAGTCATAACCCAACATCTTTGTGACCCATTTTTGTTGCTCTTCAGAGGATAATCTTTGTTCTAAAAAGTATTTAAGACTATCATGATCTATTTTTACCTTGCAGTGTCTGACCATTAGGTAGGGTCACCATTTCTTAAGTGCATGTAGTATTGCCAACATTTCCTTCTCATAAATAGCTTTGTGTAAATACTTTCCCTTGATTGGATGACTTTCGAAAGCAATGGGTCTTTCATCTTGCATTAAAACCGCACCAATTCCATTTCCTGAAGCATCACATTCCACAATAAAGGTTTTTGTGAAATCCGGCGTAGCTAAGACCGGTGCTTTGCACATTGCCTCTTTAAGATGATCGAAGGCCTTTGTTGCTTCTGGAGTCCATGAAAATGTGTCTTTCTTCAATAATGTTGTTAGAGGTGCTGCTATTCTCCCATAATTCTTAACAAAACTTGCGATAATACCCTGTCAACCTGATAAATCCTCGCAGATGCTTTATGGATGTGGGGATTTTCCATTCCTTAATGGCTTTAATTTTGCTAGGGTCTACCTTAACACCTTCATAACTCCTTCATGAGATACAATATGACCCGAATATTCCACCTCCTGGACTCCAAAGAAACATTTGGATCTTTTTGCATATAATTGTTTCTCCTCCAATAGTTGTAGCACCCTGTCAACATGTTCAACATGATCCTTCCAAGACTTGTTGTAGATTAGTATATCTTCAAAAAATACTAACACAAATTTTCTAAGGAATGGTTTGAAAATTAAATTCATCAAACTTTGAAATGTTGAAGGTGCATTGGTAAGGCCAAAAGGCATGACCAAAAATTCATAATGACCCTCATGAGTTCTAAATGTTGTTTTCAGAATGTCTTCAATCTTCTTCTGATTTGATGATACCCTGAACGAAGATCCAACTTGGTGAAGTAAATTGGTCCATGCAATTCATCCAGTAATT
>APFE031345390.1:24019-37225 GCA_000404065.3 Pinus taeda | reverse complement strand
TAATGAGGGAGCCTAAGTTGGAATTAGTTTCTAAGTTTTAGGGATGAGAATCTATCCTTTAGGGAGGTTGAGAGATTTCTGGTTCAAAATCAGAATTGATTCATGAAACCATGTATTTGTGTCAATTGTGTTTTCCATATATAATTCGAGAGAGTGAGGATAGAGGAAAAAAAAAAGAGTGTGTGAAGTCAGTTTTTTTAGAAGTTGAAGGGCCATCAAATGAAGATCTGGCCAAGGCGAGAGGCATTTTGTAAGTAGTTTGCATAATTAATGAAGAAATGAGTTTGTGTTAATTTCCATTGTGTGATTATGAGACTGTTGTTTCTGAATTGTATGGGATTAAATAAGTTGAATTTTGTGAGAGATTGTGGGATCAATCTGAAATAATCAATGACTGACATGGTTAAAATTATGACATAAACTTGTGGAAAGTTGAACGCATTGAATTGGGTGACAATTTTGTGGGATTGATTGTAATCCAAAGTACTGAGTCTGTAGGGTTTGTAGGGCTCGGTTCTTTTGAATTTAATTGCTGATAATACAAATCTATATGGAGAATTATTGTTGAGAAAACTCGATTGGATAAACAAATGTCAGATCGGTTGATTGATGAAGAAACATGTTCAGTTAACATTAATGGTTGAATATCCATCGATCTATTGAATTGATGTTTGTGTACAACAATCCAGAATTGAAGAATTCGATTTATGTTTGGAATTCCATATAGCAAGAACCTGCATTGAATAGAGAAATTTGTCAGAGGGGTTTGATTCTAATATCAACTTGTTTTTTTATCTGAATGTATTGTTCAGTGCTGTGTAAAGAACACCGAGACCGAGAAACCTGTGAAGCGTAGGAAGACGAGTTAAGAAATGACATCGATATTTGTTTGTTGCTATCAGCGTAGAGGAATTGTAAGTTAAAGATGCAAGAACGAAGTATCAGTCGAATCCATAGGAGACTGATCAACAATTGTTGAAGACGCAGTTGAATTTGTGGAGTTTTTGTAAAGAGGTTGCAAGCAGATGTTCTAAACCGGATACAGGTTTGAAAGGAATTGCGTGGGCCAGATTGTCCATCATGGAGTTCAAAGTTATTGAGTGATCGGTTTGTGTACGAGATGTAGAGTCAAATACGTTCAAATGGAGCTCAATTAGACTTGGAAAGTCGACTTCATGAAAGCCGGAAATGTTTACTGTAATTTTGATTAAGCTGTTGTGTTTAAAATCGTGTTTGAATTCAAATTGCAGGTTCAGGATCTGCAAATCTAAAGTTCCTGATAGATGAAAAGTGGTAAAATGAAATTATTTTAAATCCAACGCAGAGTTGAAAGGACTGTTGGTCTTGGAATACATCAAAGAAATTGGAGCCTGGTGAAGAATTCGGAGCAGACAGAGTTATGATTGACTCTTGAGTGAAATCGATTTTGAACATCGATTTCTTATATCTAAATATACTGCCTTAACGCCGGAAGATTTAGGATCAAATGCTAACATTTGAGATTATAGTTCCACGACAACTACAGAGGGTGAATTGGTAGTACAGAGAACCTGTGTTATTGGTGGATAAACAGGTATGAAATTGGCATTCAAATTGTTTGGATTTGAGCTTGGTATAGAGCACACATATAGATTGCAACTCTAAGTTTGAACAGTTTATTGAATTGCCAATGAATTTTATAAACATGAGAAATTGTAGTGCGTTGAGTTAATTCCTCAATTCAAGAATTCATGTATAGATGGAACTCCATTATGATGATGGCATTGACTTATGGAATGCTATGTAATGTTTCAGAATTTGGGGAATTGGGTTTAAGTTGATGGACTTGAATTTGTATGTAAAGGCTTGTGGGGTTGATATATATGAACATTCATGTTTGGGTCAATGGGTTTATGGTTTGAAACATATGATTGAAATGTTTCCGCATTCAAATGATAACTTGTGAAATTGCCAGAAATTGGAAGATAAGCTTCTGCATGATAGCTGAAGATTGCCAGTGGGTGAAATGTCTTGAAATGGAGATTTTGATTAGCAATTTACTAAGATGTATTTTGTCATGTACAAATACATGGAGATCCTGGGTATTGCAGGCCCTGCCTGCATCAATTTTTCATTATGTTCCTTTCAATGTTACAATACATATTTATACATGCCGAAGCATCCAAGACCATGGAACGAAAACCATTGTGTCCAAAACCATGGACCGAAAACCATCGCGTCCAAAACCATGTGTGAAAATCATGCACAAAATCATAGGTAGGTCTGCCCAACCTAATATAGGGTCCAAAAAGAAAACTTTTCTGGGATGCTACCCCGGATCCCATAGAGGGGGGTTACTTGCACCCCTCAAACCCCCTATGACCACCCCCACCCCCCCTCTAACCCCCCAGTTAACTACGTGGGCTAGTCGTGGAAAGAATATAACAAAACCCAACAGTGTGAATATGCACTTAGATGTCTAAATGGTTTATGAAAGTGGTTGGACCAATATTTCCATAATATTAAGCCTTTAAAGCCAAGAAAGAAGGCAAAGTTGGTCCACCAAGCTAGTTTATCAAAAACCAACTGTGAATATGATTTTTAGTGCATGTGGCTAAGTCAAGGACACTTAGGATAAAAAAAAATATAGATGTTAGGATTATATTCCAACACCCCCCCTTCATCTTAACTCACTTATCTAAACTGAGTCTCGGCCAAGATTCCATGTTAGGTACTCAAGTACAATAAATAAAAGATCCTCATAAAATGGAGAAAGAGGGAAAACCTCATGGGAACACCCCCCCCCCCCCCCCCCCCCCCCCCCCACAAGGAAAAAAGGGCTAAGTGGCCAGAAGGGCCTACTCAACTATCTCCACCACTCCAAGAATAGCTCTCAATTCTAAAAAAATATTTTCAGTGAAGGACTTGGTGAAGATGTCTGCAACCTGCTGCTTAGTGGGGCAGTACTGCAGTGATATGACTCGGTCACGGATCAACTCGTGGATGTAATGCATGTGAATCTCGATTTACTTGGTCCTCTAACTCTAAAATGGATCAATCAATATCTGAATGGACCCCTGATTGTCACAAAATATGATAGTCAAAAGTGGATACTGAATACCAAACTTGGAGAGAAGCCCCTGCAACCAAATAGCCTGTGTAGCTGCATTCACTGCACCTCTATACTTTGCCTCGGTTGTAGATAAAGAAATCGTGGATTGCTTCTTGCTAGACCAGAAAAAAGGCCCTGAACCAAAGCTAAAAACATAACTAGAGATGGACTTGCAGTCTGTACCATCGCCAGCCCAATCAGAATCTATGTACCCAATCAGTGAAAGTGGGCAATCTGCAGCATAAAAGATACCAAAACTGGAAGTACCTTTCACATATCTAAGGATTCTCTTTGCAGCTATCCAGTGAAGCTCATGGGGCTCCTGCATATATCTAGAACAAACTCCTACTACAAAATATATATATCAGGTTAGGCGTGAGTAAGATACAACAATCTCCCAACCAACTGTCGACACAATGTATTGTTCACCAAAGGTGTAGTACCTGCATCCTCAAATTTGATCCCCGAAAGAAAGGGAGATACTGCTGGCTTGAATTATGTCATCTGAAAGTGGACAAGTAGATTTTATGCATACTTAGACTATGCCATGTTGATCCCTGAAGTAGACTGAGAAACTTCAAGACCAAGAAAGTAGTGTAACAATCCCAACTCTGTCATGGAAAATCAATCGTGCAATGTCGATTTTGCCGAATCAATAGCTGAGGTAAGGTTCCATGTCATCAGCGAATCTTCTACATGAAGTAATATCAACAAAAGGGAATCATCATGTTGTAGGAAATAAACATTCGGATCAGATTTGCAACAAATTAATCCAATGGAAAGAAGGAAAGAATCCATCTTTGCATACTAGGCTCTGGGAGCCTGTTTTAGGCCATACAAAGATTTCTTTAATCTGTAAACGAGGGGAGGGTTTTGAATGTATCCCTATGGCTGCTCCATATATATCTCCTCCTTGAGATCTCCATGAAGAAATGCACTCTTCACATCCATGTGATGAACTTCCCATCTGCGAGAAGAAGCAATGGCTAAAATTAGTCGAATAGAGTCCATTTTTGCAACAGGTGCAAATGTCTCTGTGTAGTCTATGCCATGTACCTATGATTATCCTTTTGCAACAATTCAATATTTGTACCTAATGATCTCACCATCTGCAACAATTTTTGTTCGATAGATCCATCGGCATCGAACCATCTTTCTTCCTTTCGGAAGTGGAACCAAGTCCCACGTGTTGTTTTCCATGAGAGCAGAGTACTCTTCATCCATGGCAGCCTCCCAAAGTGGGTTTCCAACAGCCTCAGAGTGTGACTGTGGATATGAGCCACGTGTCATATAGAAATGTATGGGAAGCAATGGTTCGGTGGCAACCAGGGCTTGAGGAGCCCCAAAAAACTGTGTTCTAGTCCTTCTCGCATTCGCAGGTCACCGACTAGCTCACCCGCATCTTGCAGGGTTTTCTTTGCCCAAGTTGGAGCAGCCATGACTAGCTCCTCATCCTATGAATCAGACCCAAGAGGCTTATCTAATGGCTTCTCTGAAGTGCTCGAAGAAGTTTCGGACTCCTCCTCATTAGTGGCAACAGGTGGTTCCTTGACAAGGTCTGCTAAAAAATCATGCAGTGATTCTTCTTCAAACTTCACACTATGAGCTACAAGGAGCTTTTCAGTGTGAGAGTCCAAAAATATATATCCTTTGACACTGTTAGGATATCCAAAAAAGATACATTCAACACTTGGAGGCTCCAAAGCCTTCCTCTTATCTGTCAAAATGTGAGCCCATGCTTGTGAACCAAAAATGCAAAAGTGCAACACTTTCGGTTTCTTACCGGTCCAACATTCAAATGGAGTGGTTCCTTTGAGTGATTTGTGAGGAATACAATTCTGAATGTATGCTACACAAGTAATAGCTTCAACCCATAGCTTAGTAGCTAATGATTTGGACTGTAGCATACAATTGGCCATCTCTTTTAATGACCAGTTTTTCCTCTCTGCGACACCATTCTGCTATGGTGTATATGGCACTATGTGTTGTAGTTGTATACCTACGTCAATACAAGGTTGCTGCATATCTTTGTTGACATACTCCCCCCCATTATCAATACGGATTATCTTAATCCTACACCTACACTCATTCTCAACAAGTGCTTTAAACTCTATAAGGCATTCAAATACTTCCGATTTTAATTTCAGAAAACATACCCGAGTAAAGAGAGAGAAATCATCTATGAAGGTGAGTACATATCGAGCCTTACTAATTGAAGGCTACGAGAATGGGCCTGTGATGTTACTGTGAATCAGTCTAAGAGGTGAAGAAGCTCTCTGTGCCTTCCCTTTGTCAAACTTTTTCTCCAGGTGCTTGCCAAGAATGCATCCTTGACATACACCGCTTGTGAATTTATTAGTGGGCAATCCTTCTAACATGTTTTCCTTGTTGAGTTGATGCAAGTACTTATAGTTTAGATGGCCAAATATTTCATGCCATAACCTACTGATATAATTATATTGTGACATAAATAAAGTGCTAATAGATTTAGGAACAAAGTTGGGGAAGAAATACAAACGAGAACCGTGATATGCAATTCCATGTGCAAGATGTGAGCCCGTGGAAATGTCGGTAATCATTGCAGAGTCCGGAGTGAACTCCACCTTCCTTCTAGAGATGGAATGAGTGATTTGATATATTGAGAGAATATTTGTAGAGAGTGAGGGAACATGAAGCACATTTGTGAAGCACACCCCTTCAAGGTCTACAATTCCTTCTCCGCACACCTTTGCGGGTGTGGCATCTACCAAGTAAATTGGGGATTTGGTGCTTTCTTCGATGGAGGAAAATTCATCTTTTGATGCAGCCATATGGTTCATTGCACCAGAATCAATGATCCAAGTTGATGGAGTGGATGTGACAGCCATTAAAGCATGACCATCTCGTTCTCTCACTCTCCCATCTCCCGTTTTGTTATCATCCTTTTTCTTTGCATTCTCAGGCACGGTGAGATTGTGCTGCTGCAATTGCTTAGCCATCTCATTGATTGTTTTCCTCATGCAATTTCCTTCGGGATGAAAACCTTTGGAATAGTAGTTGCAAAGTGTTCTTTCCTTCTTCCTCTTACCCTTAGGCAAAGAAGATCTCTCTGAAGATTGTACGAGTCTCTCCTTCTCCGATTCATTAAATTTACCCTTCCCTTTTTGCTCGTCTCTTCCACTGCTCTTTAGAGTATCAATAGCCGCAAGTTCTTGGTTCTTTGAATGCTTGATGGCACCCATTTGGAATAACTTAGCTTACTCTTGAGTCAATGCTGCAATGAAGTCATTCAATGGAGTCATTTTCCATTTTTCCTAAGTCAATTTAGATGCTTGAAAAGATGATACAAATATGGAATATTCAGGGCCTAATTTCGAGAAAATCGAAAGGATGAGTTGATCTTCCTCTTTCTTGACTCCACATGCATCAAGTTCAAAGAGGAGGGATTTAAAATTGGCAAAGTGTTCTTGCAGGTTGCTAAAATTATTTGGACACAGGGATATGAGTTCATTCTTCAGTTGATGCACTCTCATTTCATCCTACTTGCTGAATAGTCCTTCCAATGTGGTCCAGATTGCATCAGGAGTAGTGGCTCCGCTGACATGAAAGAGGAGTTCTTTGGAAATTGATAGGCATATAATCCCAATTGCTTCATCTAATTTATTGAAGTAATTTATCTTCTCTACTGTGTAAGTTGGTTCAGTCTCCATTCCCATTGTTACCCTGTAAAGCCCTTTGCTTCGGAGGAGCAGAGTGATTTATGTCTTCCATTCGAAGTAATTGAAAGGATTTAGAACAAGTTTTGTGGGCTGAGAGAGATTATCCATTTCTGCTTGTTGTGCCTCCTGATGATATATACCTACAAATAAAATCATGTACAATCCACTAGATTCGAACTAGCTCTGATACCATGTAGAATTCCTGCAGAAACTCCAATAGATCTAGAATTGTAGTTAAATTAAACACAAGTAATATGCTGGTATTCAAGAGAGGAGAGAAAGAATTTTCTCCATAAAATAAATGTATTAAATTAATAAACAATAGTAATACATGAGCAACCAAACCTCTAATCCCAAAGGGAGGTGGTTATATAGAAATTGTCGAATCTAGAAAACTAGGAAAAAACTAGTAAAAAACTAGAAAAGGCTAAGAAAAGCTAAAGGGAGGCCTAAAAATAGCAACAATGACTCAAGACAACCTATGCCAACTATCAACCATGAGGAAAGCTTGAGGAGGGGCACATTTCCCAAGGAAGGCAACTTTAAAACATGCTAAAATGGTATGGGGGACCAAATCCCTTGATTTAAGGGGGAATCTTCATGTGGGGTGCCAATCCTCAATTGACTCAAGTGGATGAGGTGTGGTTAGGTGTGAATATGCACTTAGATGTCTAAATGGTTTAGGAAAGTGGTTGGACCAATATTTCCATAATATTAAGCCTTTAAAGGCAAAAAACAAGGGAAAGTTGGTCCACTGAGCTAGTTTATCAAAAACCAAGTGTGATCATGATTTTTAGTGCATGTGGCTAAGTCAAGGATACTTAGGCTACAAAATAAATGTAGATGTTAGGATTATATTCCAACATTCAGCAAAATATGGAAAAATAACATGACAGTAGAATAGGTTGTAAAAGTAAGAAAAAGGATGATTAATCATGTAAATTTTCATGGGCTTGGTGGATAAGAGGATAAAAATTGGGGAAATAAGGTGAAGAAAATAGGTAAAAAGTCACACCCAACATCTCCCGCCAACTGAAGCAATTGTATGTCCCCCTGCAGAATCTCAGCTTCTCCTGCTATACCCCTAATGTAAGTCTGTAAAATTGTAAGCACCAACAACGTCTTCACTCGGAGCTTTGTACCCTTGAATGGGCATCAACTAATGTGGACAAGATTCTTCATCATAATCACATAGGTGGTATTCTGGGTAATACTCTTCTACTGGTAACCAAATCAAAGGAAATTTAATTCTGAGCCCATTCTAGAATGCCCCCAATGTTTGCATGATCCAATCATACTTAGGCACCTGTGTAACTATAGCCACAAAATTTCTGTGTTCAAAAGGATCCCCTTCTTGCAACTCAGCACTATACGTTTCGGTGCATTTAAGACACCCTACTAGTGCTCAACTTTTCATCTATGAATGCAAATTGAGGCAAATCCTCACAATCCTTTTCCTATAGATGGATGATTGTTCCTTGATCTCTAAAGTGATCAAGAACAACTTAAACTCATGCCTGAGTTCATAAACCATCCATGGTTCTGCTCTAACCCATAATGATGTCCTTTATTCATTAATTTCTGCTGATTTCATGGCCAGATGCCATTCAATCTGGTTTCTAATAAACGAAAGAAAGGCTCGCAACTGCAAATGTCCCATATAGGAGAAGGCACTTGCTACCATTTTCGTGATGACATACTCACACATGATGTTATGCAAAAATAGCTTGCAAATCAAGCTTTGTTCATCAAAATCGCAAGTGCAAAAAATCTCAAGAAAAGTTCGGGTAGAAGAACCCAAATAAGACCTATTCTCAAAAACTGCTTACAACTGAAATAAATAATATCATTCCCAGGGGAACACTGGATACCATGGGGATGGACGCCTTCATACTAGCATGTTCAGGGCAAGATCACTGAGCTTTGTCTTGTCATTAGTTAGGTCCAAGACCTACCATGGTAACAGATACAACTGTTCATCTTTTTTCTTCATGGCTTCCTTGTGCCTACGTTCTTCCCATTCTCTCTCCCATTCTTCCTTTAACCACTTTTCCCTAAGAGAATCCATCATCCTTTTGTGTGCGTTGAGCAATATCACCCCCTCTTGTAGAGAGAGTTCCTACTACTTCCATTTCTATAGCTCTGGTAATAACATCTTTTGAGAATGCCATCCTTCGTCATGACCTGGTGTTCTCCCACTTGCACTAACAATTGAGGGTGTAACAACCTCCCTAGGGTGAATCTACTCCATTTCGGTTGCTGGTTCTTTTGTAACAGTAGCATCATCAATGGATTTTTGTATTACAATTTCCTTCTCTCCTTGATTAGCTTCCATTCCCACTATTGGTTCTTGTGTAACAACAGTGTCATCCACAGGGTTTTTCATGTCATTTTTCCCTAGGTAGGCTTCTGTCTCCACTGTTGGTTTTTCTGTAACAACAGTGTCAACCACAAGCTCATGGATGTCAGCTTCTTCTTCCTTTCCTTGGTTGAATTCTATCTCCACTGCTAGTTCTTGTGTAACAATAGTGTCAACCAAGGGCTCTTGTGTATATGCTACGAAATTACTTTCTGTGGATTGCATCGTATTAGTTGCTAGTTCTTGTGTAATAGCAACATCCTCAACGGGTTTTCATGTGTTAGCCTCCCAAGTTTTGGTTTGTGTTTCCCTCGATATGGTGTCTTCTGCACAGACTCTAAACCCTGCTATCACTAACTTCTCAGCACAAGCTGTGCACACAGTAGCTGGGACATCTCCCTTCCTGACCCTGTCTTTGGCCTCGACCAAAGTGTCTAACCCTAGGGCTCTTGCCTTTGCCTTGCCCTATTCTAGTTCTTCGCTTAGCTCTCTATTTTATTTTTCTAATTTTTCAATTTTTAACAACATGGATTGAGTTTTTCTCTTACCAAGTGAGGAAGGTTCCTCCAATTGAGCCTGCTCCTTGTCCTTCTACATCTCCTCTACTACCTCTTCATTCTTCTTTGACATGGATGGCGACTTTGGGTGCTCGCTAACCCTTATTATCTGCTTTCACCACCTATCACCAATTGTTTTTTCGATTGGAATCTTACTAACCCTTACTTTCGAAGGCCGAGGTTTCTCCTTTGTCGCCGTTGGAGCTTCCTCAGATATCCTAGTTTGTCTCCTGCAGGTAGTTATGGCCTTTTTCCTCATGAATTCCTCCGAACTCCTGCCCTGGTAGCTTAGGGAATCCAACACAATGAGCTTGATGAGGCCATGGTTGGTGATGCATGTTTCTATATGTGCAACTATTTTCATGCCCGCGACCATATGCTTGATGTTTCCTAGCAAGAAGTAGGGAAGATTTATTAGCTGTCGATGCCAAAGGTGGTTTACCAATGGAAAGTGGTAATTGAACACAATTTTTTCCCTTCCGTCATAGGTGATATAATTGATCAGGTAAAGGGAAAGATCATCCCATGGCTAGGGAAGTGACAACCTGTCAATCCCCCTCCCTTTCTTCACCAGCAGTTCCTCCTCTTAGAGGAAATCCCCCTTCAAGGAGGGGTCATTAACTTTCCTGTAACACCACCTCTTTCCTTCCACTGGTAATGTTGTCACTCAGAAAATCACCTTCTATGTAACCTCCATCTTCAACCCCCTAACCTCCATTTGATTTCTCTCTAAATTCTTTGAAAATTCCATGGCAACTTCCCCGTCTGATCCCGCCGGCCTCTATAAGAACTCAAACCAGCCTGCATCCTTAAAAATATGGCATGCTTCAGGAAATTATCCAAATCCTTTATCGATCCTAGCCCATGCCGAATTTCTACTCCACCCATCTCTGCACAAATTTAGTGTTGTTTTCCTTCGTTTTCCCTTCCTTTAGAAGTTTTGGGGCAGTTGGCACACTAGTTAGTTGTTTCAACTTGCAACTATTCTTTTCCACTTCTCTGAGCACTCTAAATGGGGATGCAATGGTCCAGTAGGGGTAAATGGTAGGGTGGTGCAGGTGAGAATTTCAAATTAAGATTTTCAATCATGGTTCATACTGCACATTAATGTTGCCTTATTATTGCTGGGTTATGGGAGGTTTAGTTGAAGGTACACTTCCCTTTTTTGGTATGACCAGTCATTAAGTGAAAATGATTACTAGATCACCATGATTTAGTTGCATATTTTAAAATAATCACAGGTCATGCAAAGGTCATGTTGCAATATGATTCACCCTTCCCCCCTCGGATTAAATGTGACAGTCGACCTCGGCCGTCAAAAGGGATATCGTGTTAAGTTTCCATAATTATCGAATAAAAGCGGATAACAAAATTACCTTTGTATGACATACCTGGGTGACGTGGGGAGAAGTCATTGGTGGCAAGATGTGCAAAATTAACTCTGATGATGAGAACCACGATGATTCTTGTTGTCTGTTGCAATAAATATCTTATTCAAATTATTTCTAGAAGTTGTCGTCTGTTACAGGTGTAGTAACCAAGACGATTATTATGTATTACTAATTTTTACAAAAACAAAAAGAAAAAAAGGTCATGTAACAAAATTATCGTAAAATATGCTTTGAAATAACAAATGTTGTTACAGAGTGTGTAACAGCTGCCACAAAGTGGTTTTCAACTGCTACAGAAATTGTCTGTCTGCACCCAGAAAAGGTTTTCCATACCATATTTTTTTTGTTTTGTTTTTGTGCCTTTTCTTTTTTTAAGTTTGAAGGTGTAACAAACACCAATAGTGGTTGATTTTCAGCTGTTAAACTTATTGGAAAAATTAGAATTTTTGCAGCACAGGGGGGCTTTCCGTTGTTCCTATAATCGGAAGATCCAAATTTGTGACAATGTTGACGAATGAATCCCTTGAAGTAGGTTTGTGATATAACCGGAGATGGTGCCCATTTGCAAGCAATGGTGTTCTTACACTGTCAATGGTTGCCAAATTTACAATCCCATTTTCAAAAACTACATCTACCTCATAGTGATCTAGCCATTTGGTGCATAGCTTACCCTTGAAGTCTTTGAATCTTAAGTCATATAAGAGAGCCCAATCTCCTTTCTGGAACTTCTTCTTCTTAATCAATCTGTCATGCCACTTAGCTCTTTGTTGCTAGATAATCTTTGTTTTTTGGACAATAGCTAACCGTTTCTCCTCCAATTCATTGAGCTGGTTCAATCTCTGCTTTTGTGCTATACCCAAATCCAAATTTACCTGCAATCAAGGAAAATTTTAAGAACCCCCCTAAATTTACATGTATAATAAATGGGCGAATCTCCATGGTATATAGGAAAAATGGAAGGCGATTTTATCAATAATATGATATGTATATATAATTTTTTGGCGAATCTCTCACCAGGCATGGCGAATATTTTACTCAATTATAAAATCTTGTTTTTATTGAATACACAAATGAAATCATTGCATTTCTTTAAAATATCTTTTGAAATCAAAATTACCGAAATTACATATCGATAACCTAGTGGGTGTAAGATAAAATTCACCCGTGCCATTCACAGAAAGCATGAGAAAAAACCTAATAGTATATATAAAACCAAGAAAAATTCAAATTCATCACTTCTAGGGACCTCATAACCACCCTGCCAATACACACGTATGTTCCTGTTTGCAATTAGAAAAATGACCCAAATTACAATATGTTTACTCCACTTCTAGGGACCTCATAACAACCCTGCCAATACACAAGTATGTTCCCGTTTCCAATTAGAAAAATTACCCAAATTACAATCTGATTACTCCAGCATATGTTGGAAAGTTATAAAAGGATGACTAGTGCAATCAATCCATTCCTTTTAGCCCTAGATTTGTTTCAGTTTAAAACAGAAGTATACAAATATACTTGTCCAATGTCTATGCTTTAACCATTCACCTTAAGATGTTTTTACATTATAATTTCCTAAGTCTATTTAATATCTTCATTATCATAAAAACCAACCTATATCCATCTTAACTCCACATCTACCACTCTTAGGGGGATGAAATCTATTTATCCCTCTGAGCACTTGGTAGACCGAGAATTAAGATGGATCTAAGATAGAATTTCCCCTTTCAATAGTCTATGATCACATGAATACCATGGGTCAATACCATGGTTATCATAAACCTGGAGCTTAAAAATTACTATTAGTAATTTATAAAAATTAATAAAATTAATAGTTGATTTTTATTTTATTTCTATTTTAACCAAGCTAAATGTTTAACATACATTAAATTACAACATCCATTTTTACTCTTGATCGAACCAAATATTTTTTCACTCTATGGTAGTTTGCATATCACAATATTTGATATCTCTCGGTGGTTAGTATATCCAGAGTAAATATGGATCTATTCTGGTTTAATTCCCCCATTGAAGTAGGCTACATTCCAAGTGAATACCATGGGTCAATACCATGTGCCATTTTGGTGAATACCATGGGACAATACCATGT
>APFE031345390.1:1096-23858 GCA_000404065.3 Pinus taeda | reverse complement strand
ATTTGTTTACCATACCTCTCGTTTATTTATATTTTTATTAATTTACCATACCATTCATAAATACAAGGTGACTTATGGAGTAAGTATAAAACAATGTTTTATTTGTTTACCATACCTCTCGCTTATTTATATTTTTATTAATTTACCATACCTCTTTTACAAATATGGTATTTGGCCCATAGGATTCACTTAAATAAAACCTCTTTCTTGAGCCTTCATAAATAGAACGAGGGTTATGGATTAAATATAAAAAGAGGTTTTATTTATTTACCATGTGTCTAGTTTATTTATATTTTTATTTATTTACCATACCTTTTGAGTAAGTATAAAAAGACGTTTTATTTATTTACCATACATCCACTTTACTTATATTTTTATTGTTTACATCCTTGCATGTATATAAGGTGACTTATGGAGTAAATATAAAAAATGTTTTATTTATTTACCATACCTCTCATTTATTTATATTTTTATTAATTTACCATACCTCTTTTATAAATATGGTATTTGGCCCATAGGATTCACTTAAATAAAACCTATTCTTGAAAATGGGCGAATGGATTCACTTAAATAAAACCTATTCTTGAAAATGGGCGAATGGAAGGTTGTAACTCCTAATTTCAAGGGCTAAATTTACCTTTTTTACCCTCTCCCTTAAAATAAGGTGGGCTATTTGAGGTGATTTGTAAAAATGTACTATGATACAAAATATTCGCCCACTAAAAATTTAAAACCCCTTAATTTCGACAAAGGGCGAACATTCGCCCCTAAAATCACCCCTACCTGCAATGCTATTCTCAGTGTCTTGATTTCTAACTCAATATGGGATAAGGGACTTTTTCCATACACAAGCTCATATGGTGAGAGTCTCGTGGTATTCCTCCATGTAGTCCTATATGCCCACCACTTCTGAAAGTTTTTCGACCCAATTCCTTTGGTGACTGGCCATAGTCTCAGTAAGGATCCCCTCAATGAATTTGGCTGCTTTCCACTTGGCCATTTTCTTGTGGATGATAAGGTGTTGTGATTCTATGATGGATTTTATATTTTTCAACCAACTTCTAGATCATATGGGATGTAAACTAGGGCCCTCAATCTGTGACTATCTCCCTGGGTATATCGAATTGGAGAAAGATGTCTTCAAACAAAAAGTCTGAAACAGCTTGCTCCGTGGCTCTGGTTAGTGCCTTTGCCTCAACCCATTTCGTGACATCGTCAGTGCAGACCAAAATGTAAGATTTCTGTCTAGATGAAGGATTAATTGGTCCCACAAAATCTAGGGCCCATTTCTCAAAAGGTTCTAAGATGATTTAGGTTTGTAATGACATCTCATTTGATTACAGTGGTTGTCCCATCCTTTGGCAACTATGACATTCCTTCACAAACTTCTTCGCATCTTGAAATATTGTTGGGAAATAATACCCTGTCGAAAGGACTTTGTACCTTACCCGCTCGTCTGCAAAGTGCCCTCCACAAGGTTCCTCATGATAATATTTAAGGATGTCAAAGATCTCATATTCTCTAACACAATGTCTAATCTCGAAATCTGGTCTAGTATGATAGAGATTCCCATCTATCTAGGTATAGGTAGCACTTTGTTGTATAATCTTTCTTTCCTCCTTGGAGGACAAATACTATGGAAACTTCCCTGCAAAAAGATAATTGGCTATATCTGCATATCAAGGTGAGTAAGTAGAAATAGCAAAGAGATATTCATCAAGGAGAGAATCCTTAGTAGGAATGAAATTGTCATCAATAGTTAACCTAGAAAGGAAATCAGCTACTACATTATCTTTTCTAGGTTTATCGACAATTGTGATATCAAATTCTTGTAACAACAATAACCAATGTGTAATTCTACCATTAGTAATTGGCATATTCATTAAAAAATGAATGGTAGAGTGGTCAGTGTGTAAAAATACTTAATACACGGTGATATAATGTCAGAATTTATTGATGGCATGCACGACTGCTAAGAATTCCTTCTCAGTCATTGTATAGTTGAGCTCAGCCAGAGTTAGATTTTTTATTATGTAGTAAATAGCATAAGGTTTCCTATCCTCCGGTTGGCCCAAAACAAAACCTACAGCAATATCAAATGCGTCTGTATCTATGTGAAATGAAAGTTCGCAATTAGGTCCTCGTAAGACTGGAGCTACTAATACACAACATTTCAGCTTGAAAAAGACATGCTCACACTTTCCTGTCCACAAAAAGTCAACATCCTTCATGAGAAAAGAGAATAATGGTGATGCAATTTTTGAAAATTTCTCTATAAACCTCTTGTAATACCCTGCATGCCCTAGGAAACTACATACCTCTTTTTGCGTTTTGGGCATTTGAATTTTCAGAATTACCTCTATTTTTGCAGGGTCTACCTTGATCCCGTTAGCAGAAATGTAGCTTCCTAGCACGATCCCTTTAGTCATCATCATGTGACATCTTTTACTGCTCAAAGCAACATTAGTCTACACACAACGTTCCAACGATTTTTCCAAATAAGCTAATGTTGTTTCAAAAACATCTCCATAAGGTGTAAAATCGTCCATGAAGATTTCAAGACAGTCATTCAACAAATCAAAAAAAATCCCCAGCATTTCCCTCTAAAAGGTTGTTGGCCCATTGCAGAGTCCAAAAGTGAGTACTCTGTATGCGAAGTTCCCCATGGGTGAGTAAAGTTTGTTTTATCTTGATCTTCCAGGCAATTTGTATTTGATTGTAGCCACTAAACCCATTTAACAATGAAAATAATTTTATTTATTTATTTATTTTATTTAATTAATTAATTAATTAATTTATTATTTATTATTATTATTATTATTATTATTATTATTATTATTATTTATATATATATATATATATTATATATATTTTTTTTTTTTTTTTTTTTTTTTTTTTTTTTTTTTTTTTTTTTTTTTTTTTTTCAGAAAGGGTATCAAGGACTTGATCTATAAATAGTAAAGGAAAATGGTCCTTTTGAGTGGCCTTATTGAGCTCTCTGTAATCCACATAGAATCTCCACTTTCCATTCTTCTTAGGAACAATGAAAAGTGGAGACAACCACTCAATGTCAGATATCAGATAAATAAAATTAGCACTCAGGAGTTTTTGTAATTCTTCCTTCACCACCTCCTTCAATGCAGGGTTCATGCAACACTATGGTTGTATGACTAGTTTGTAGCCATCCTTAAAATAAATACGATGAGTGCACATGTTAGGGTGGATCCCATTCATATCTGTATAGTCCCATGCAAATTCCTTTTTGTATTTCTGTAACAGTTGTAACAGCAGCTGGTTGGACTACTGTTAGTATTCGAAGTGGTTCTCCTTTGTTCAAAATCTATATCTTCTACCTCCTCTTCCTCATTCAAATTTTTAATGGAAGCGATAGAAAGTGAGGTACTAATAAAACCATTAATGAGATCATCTTATGTCTCATCCTTGAAATACTGGTCTTTCCCCAGAGTGAGGAGTGGTAGGGAAAGATATGATTCAGGCTCAAACTCATCCCACCAAGGGTTGTATAAATCCACATTTGGTTTTGGGGGGTAAAGATTAAGGTTCTTTATTTCATGGCCATCCGAGATCACCATAGATCTAGATCTATAGCCTATAAATGCATCTGCAGTGGCCAGCCAAGGTCTCCCTAAGATCAAAGGATGTCCCCCCAAATTGGATTTTGGCTCTAAGATAAGAAAGTCAGCTAGATATCTCCAGGAAGCTATTATAATTAATATATCCTCTAACACCCCCTCGGGTTTAACATGGGATTTCTTTGCTAATTCAAGTATAGTAGGAGTATGTCTAAGTCCATGTAGCCCTAGGGTCTTAAAGATGTCCTTTGTCATTACATTAATGGAAGCCCCAGTATCGATCAATGTGTTAGTTAAGGGCTGATCATTAATGTAGACAATAACTGTAGAATTTCATGGATCATTATACTTATTAAGAAGAGGCTAAGCGGACATTAATTCAGATAATTTCCCCATCACATGTATGGTAGCAGGGTCTTTAAGCTTCCTCCCAAGTTTCTTGATGCACGGGTCTTGCACTGTTTTAACATAAATTAGTACTTCTTTAAGGGCTTGCAGCAAAAAAATTTGTACATGCAAATTTTGCAACTCCCTAAGAAAATTAGGTTCAGGCTGTGAAGTCATTCCAGGCTCAATCAATCTTTGAGGATATGGGGGGTTTTGAGTTACAACAGTTGAGTCAGCTATTACAGGTGTATCAGCCTTTCCCAAGTTGGATGTTATAGCAATAACAGTCCTTTGTGGGTTGGTTGTTATAGACGTGACAAATCGCTTTGTATTGACTATTATAGGTACATCAACCACCTTAGAGCCTATGGTATCTCCTCTGGAAGGTTCACATTCCTCCTCTATAATGATAGGGGAGTGACTTGGTTTAATTACCATACCCGATCAAAATTGAATTTCATTAAGCCCCACCGGGGTAATGAGGTAGGTCTGGAAGGTAGGAAAAGCCTCTATGCCCTGAGTTGCTTTATTGTTTGAGTTTGGGTTAGGTTGCACAGGCAGTTGGGGTCAAACAGGTGATGTAGGAGCAGGAGTTTGGAAAGGAGGTAACTGTAGCTGTTTCTGCATTAGTAATCTAGGTAAAGTTGTATTCTGGGAATTTCCTCTCCAATTCTGGTTCCAAGGGTATGGTTGAGATTGAGGATATTGGATAGAGGGAGATGGAGACCACTGGTTCTAGGGTGAAGGAAACTACGTTGAAGAAGGAGTAGGATATTGCCATGGATATTGTTGAGTATTATATGCATTGTTCCATGAAATGAAAGAGGAAAAATCTTGACACATACCTGGAGGTCGTGGTTGCCATGGCCTCCTTGGTGAGATGAAATAATAGGATTGCACCTCCTCCCTTGACTCTCTAAGTACTACCTTTAGTCTAGGAAGCTCCAGAAATTGACATGCTGAATGTTCCATCTTGTAAATATTGCACAAGATGAGGTTGCTCAATTCACATTCCCTCAAGGGATGCTTCTTCTGACAATTCGAACAAAATAGAGCCAGAGGTGTATCAACGTCTTCTTGTGTCTTCTTGATCTGTGTTGTCATTATTTGGGCAGATAGAGTACTAAGGATGTCAGTCTTAAAATTTTCGAACAAATTCTTGATCTCTGCTCTGGTTACTCCTCGTCCTATAGATTTTTGTATTTGGGCAGAGGCATCTCAAATTGTGCTTCTCCCCTTAGACGATCCTCTAGATAATCTTAGACAAAGCTTTACAATTTCAGTGAATGGTTCTTGTGATATATCCCCTTTCCCTAGTAGGTTTAGGGTGTTAAGGAAGTCGTCCCTCATTCCTATGATAAATATGGCCTTCAAGATTTCATGGTCTAAATCACTATGTTTAGAGCTTTGCAGATTATAGTGGAACTACTCTACATAGTCTTCCAGGCTCTCATCCTCCTTCTGCATCATTCTGAATACTTCCTCCCTTAAGTCCCTAGTCCTAGAATAGTCTTGGTACTTTGATAAGAATGTATCCTTCATATCACTACATGTTTGAATAGAAGCGAATCCCAGTCCCATAAACCATCTCAAGGCTACCCCTTTTAAAGTAGCAGGAAATAATTTCAGTTTTTGAGCATCTGAGATATATTCATAACTTCAGCATAAGACATCAAATTCAGATAAAAAGGTGTCTAGATCTTCCATAGTCATCCCTTGGAAGGATGGTAAGGATGATAGAGGAATATTTTTCGTAGGAGCTTCACCTGTGATATCCCCAATTGGGAACTCAAAGGTGGTAATAGTAGCATCTTTTTAAGCGTTGTTTTCATTGTTGTCCCCCATGGATAATTCCCCTAACCCTTTATGTAATAGACATTATTCAAACTGTTCTTGTGATGGTCTTGTAGGTGTGATTGATGGCTCAGGTATCCCCATCGCTAGTTGTTTCACTGCACTACCTGAATCTAGATATTGATAAACCAATAGGTGCTATCCCATCTCAGGTGTTTGATGTTATCCCTCAATTCCCGTTGTCCCTCAGTCCTAAAGTTATGGCTACTAGCTTCCCCCTGCTGCTCCTGGATTGGATTCTTGATCCTAGGAATGTGGGTGCTAGCTTTAGAATGATATGGCCCTGAGATAGAAGAATCATAGGTTTCTACCCTTGGTATGTGAGTGACAGTTTTTTGTTGCCCTGTTTTCCTTGCATCCCTTTGAGAGCTTGATTTTTCTTTTTCTCCCTTAGAGATTAGTTCCTGGATAAATGTTTTCCTTCCCAAATCTACACTCTTCCTTTCCTTTTTACGACCCACTTTTCCTATGACTTATTAGAGTAGGGGTAGTTTTGAAATTTCTATAGTTATTACAGTTGCACACATGGACCCTATGTGTATTGATTCACACTCTAAGTGTCTCATTTTTTGACAGTGGTGAATGTTAGGATATTCCGACACATAGGAATAGTTAAGTATAACTTGGTCTAGTATAGAGTTAGGTAAAGTGTGTTTCTTTACTATGTACATTTGTAACTTACAATCCGACGGTCACGATATGTAGTGATCCGACGGTTCATTCTCTCCTCGGTATTACCGACACTTGATCCGTGGCTTGACACACGATTGGTCCATGAATTCTATTTAAAGCGCATGGAGGGTCATTTGTAGGTTAACCGTGCATGAGAGAAGCTTATGTAAATTTTCATTCTTTTATTAATAAATTGCCTGTAGTAGCCACGTTGGCGCAAGCCGTGGACTTTTTCCCTCTCTGAGGGTTTTAACCACGTCAAAATACTGGTGTATTGATCTGTGATCTGTTTGTGAGCGGTGTCCTTCTGGTGTTCTATCTGAGGAACTTACCTTGTATATTCCTACATTTCCCACCTAATGCAATTAATGTTGAAGTGGAACCCATGCATGTCCATTTATACAATTTGAATTTTAAGTTTATCTTAACACCTTGATGTTCTATTGATCCAAGGTTTATTTGGAAACAAAGATAACTGATTCACCTAGCAGTTCACCATTTTTTGTGGCCACAACCACCACCCTTTAAAACCTGCCCTGGTAGCAATTTTGAATGGGTCCCCTAGAAGTTTGATCTTTCACCTCCTCGAATGATTTGTTTTATCCTAGGGATTTTAGCTCGATGCCGTATGATTCATTCATAACCCTCTCTAACCCTTCATCCATTTCCTTCATCGGGACTTTTCAATCCCCATAAACCTTCATGGTGCTCTATGCCCACGCACATAACCAACCCCCACTCTCTATCGTGGTTGTATTTGAATTCAACCCATGAAACCTTCCATCACTTCCTTATTCCCATTATAACTCTTTACAATGGAAATGCTTCACAAACATGCATAAATAACCCTTTTTCCACCTATCGCAATCAACTCAACGCATACCATAAGGCACCGGACCTGACGACATTATTAGCCACATTATATATATTTCAGGTCCAGAGCCCCATCGCATATCGCAATCGGTGGGATTCCAAGGCTATATACATATAAGGCGCACCTGTCTTCCAGACCCGACAGCTTTATTAACCAGAATACATATATTTCGAGTCTAGAGCCCTTCACATATCGCAATCAGCGAAAGTCGAAGCCTATACATAAGGCCGATGCGATATAGCAGACTCGAGAGGACTATAAAGTAAATGCGTTATCGGTTCTGCTTCCCCATCGCATATCGAAATCGATGGGGTCCGAGGCTTATATATAAGGCATACCATGATATATCGGACCCGCCGATAACTATCAATTCGGGTGCATAATTTTTCAAGTCCAGCCCTATGGTTGGTTGCGGGTTTTCCCGTGTATTCCCTTATATTGCGATAATACGTTGTGGCCGGGGTTTTCAAAGGGAAAGCTTATATTGTGGATACGAAGGGATTATTAAATGTGGCTCATATGTATTTTGGGTCCACCTCCCCAATCGCTTATTGCAATCGCAGAGTTCATTGTTTATACATAAAGCGATTTACGATATGCTGGACCCACCAATAATTATAGGCTCGGGTATATAAGATTTGATGTCTGGCCTTATGGCCTGACCACGGGTTTTCCCGTGTTTTCTTGCGTATTCAATAAAATGTTGTGGTCGCGGTTTTTAATGGAAAATCCCATATGGCAGACCCGATAGGGTATGGGTTCCCATATATACTATTTCAAGTCCGGATTTCGGATTTGGTTCTGTGTTATGCAATGCTTTTCCATGTAAATCGAGTTTACACTTGCGAGACTTAATCAATGCGTGAATTAAAAAACAGGGGTCGATTATTTTACATTTGTTCCTGTTGATGTTATAAACATTTAATGAAGGCAGGGCTTATGTTTTTTAAGCATTTCTGTCATATTTTCATAGGCATAGCTGATGTCTGTTATCTCTACAAGCGAGGAGTAAAATAAACACATGAGCATATCCGGAGGGTCCATATATGCGGATGTTTTTCGTTTAAAGATGCAGCCTTAAGCATTCTTGGTCAGGTTTCCATGCATTGCCTTTGTATTTCGAAAGCAAAATTGTCTCAAGTTTCATCATGAAGAGATGACACATAGTCATCCTATTCTAATCAACATCTATTCATTTCCCCAAGGAAGGAAGCGCTCCAGCCGATATGCCTTCTACATGTCAGCAATGACACCGGTTGTTCTACGTTTATGTATTTTGATCTGTATATTGAAAAGAACAGGGGGAAGGCGAAAGGTTATGGGAAGATCGAGAGTCATTTCCAGTGGCATAAGTATTACCTCCGGATAGGAGAGAAGGGCTTTTTTGTTTGGAAAGAACAACTTTGATTTATTGTGAATAAAGAAGTGTGTTTGGTTCAAGAAGGAGCCTGTTGTTTCAGATTTATTTTCCTTTTCTCTCATATGTTTAGAATCAGTGTGTTGTTGCTGGCATAAAGATAAATGTGATTTGCTTTGTGCATATTGATAACAAGCAGTTCATTGTTATTCCTGGTTATTTGAATATAATTCAATAGCATTGTTAATTCATGAAAGTTTGTTGATTCGAGACTTTGTTAAACATCAGTTGCAAGTGTTATTTGTAAGGAAAGGAATTTATATTCCTGTATAAGTAATTGGATTGCAATTAGGATTTAATACAACCTTATTCTTATTGAACCAGTAATTGATTCATTTGGACTTGGAATCTATGTATGATGTTTAACCTCTTTTTGTTATGCTCCTGCGGGATAGATTAGGATAGTTAGGACTAGCTTAAGTAGTGAGAAGTTCTGTAGATAGGATTTGAAACATATAGGTTAGTTGTTTCGCTTTGTTGATTTAATTGAATTCTTCCTCCAAGAAGCAATATTTCAACATATATAACAGTTTACGGGGTCCTTTAAAACCCGTCGGAACTAGCCATTCCAAATGAAAGTAGATCTAATTGGGGTCTACAATCGGGTTAGTTCCCCTTGTTGGCATAGCGAAAATTGCCATGTCAACAGGTCTATATCTCCAATCAGAGAAATACTCCACAACTTAACAATTCCTAATGACTCCTCATTTTATTTCCCCGCGACTGCTACTTTATGCATGAGGGGTCCCTTCTTAGGTTTTAAGGTCAATAGAAATTTGTCATGAGGTATGTAGGCTATGTTTTGGAAACTCTCTTACATCCTCCTCCATTTTCTCATTATTGGTTTTAGCAATTAATAGTTCAATAAGAATCCTTACGGGTCAAAACATTTAATTCATGGGAGATAGAAAATTTCCTAATCTCCCTTATAGGATTCCCGAGAAAGATATTCTTGAAGACATCAAGATCTATATAGGCTTGTCATAATCTTTAACTTTGCCAATTTATAATTTAATAAGATATTTACATTAAACCGTTTTGGTAGATATTCATGTTGACCCTCTAACATTATCATCTCTTAATTACATTACAAAACTTAAGTGATAGAAAAAGGGATGTTAGAACTGTCTTCTTCAACCTTTGGAAATATATTAAATAAAATGCATATTACATTAAATAAAATTTGTCAATATATCCATATGTTGGGCCATTCCCAACATTATAAGTCTTAATTACAATTGTAAAATTTAGAGTTTAAAAAGAGGTGTTACACCATTAACTATATCTATACTCAATTCTCAGTGTGAAGGTAAATGTTAGAGCTCTTCAAAGTTATTATTTAACACAATGTCTACACTCATATAAGGAAAAAAATTGAGAACTAAAATAACTTTTATATCAGGCAATTATGATTCAGACCACTCAACGACTTCTAATTCAACGATATGATACTCTAGTCATTTTTAGAAAAAAAAAACTTTAAGTGTCAACTTTTCACATTTTGCACTTTTCTAGATTTGGAAAATTTTGGCAAACATTGCTATCTTTTAATCAATGCAATGCTGAATTTTTTTTACCAAAACAAAGTTCTCCAATTTATTGAGAAATTCAAACATAGATTAGGAAAAAAAAAATTGGGTCATTTTTCGTTCAATTAAAATTTTCATAACTACAAAAAAAAACCGTCTCAAAATAGTAGATTTTCACCCATTTCTTTAATTCTACTAAAAATCTTTGATAATTTATCAAACACTTCTTTGAGTTTCTTCCTGCGTAATCATATTCCTTCCTTACTTGACTAAACTTCACCATAAACAAAGCTTATGTCAATGAACACCGTCTTATTATCTTGAAAATGTTAAGTGCCATTTTTCTAAATTTTATAGTTGAATGTATCACTAACCCTCAACTTTCACAAGTAACATCACTACAAGCGTTCATAAAAATTTCCGCTACTTTGAAATTCATATGCTCTTAGTATGAAAAAAAAAATTGTTCATACTTATTTTTTCTTTTGTTTGGTAAACAAAATATTCCATTGTTGTTTCAAAGCAATTCAACGCTTCAAATTTTTAGTCTTGCTCAAAACCATTGGATACGTACCAAACATTAATATTTGAAACTTATCTGCACCAATTAGAGACTTATCAAACATTGTTGTTTTTATATTTCTATATGGTCAATGGAACATTCACAAATTTGGATAGTTTGAAATTGTCCATTGCTATGGGAGTCTTTTCAAATATTTATCTTTTAGATTTTTTGCGCAATTATCAAAAATTTTCCAAATCTTGATATTTCAAATTGCCTATGGCAATCAGAGATTTCAATATCAATCTTTTAAAGAATTTCACAACTGCAAAAACTCTTTAACTTTAATTTTCTTCACTTTTGTGACCATTGAAGTACTATTAATCTTTCATAATTCTTTGTGGTCACCAAAGGCATTCCAAACATTGATTTACCATGGAAGCATTATTAATCTTTCATAATTATTTGTGGTCACCAAAGTCATTCGAAACATTGATTTTTCAAAGAGGCACACCTCTATTAGAAACCTTTTTTAACTTCAATTTTGTTAATAGTCTCACAAGTGAACTCCAACCATAATTGAAATTCTACCATAATCTAAATTCCATCATAATCAAATTGGGAATTTAGGAAAATACTCCATATGCAAGCTATACTTTTCATTTGATCATTGAGATTTTGTGCCCCATGCAACATGGTGTTATAATCATCCTTTCTTTTCTAATTTTGCTTACGTATAATTGATTGTATAATTAATTATAATCTAAATTCCATCATAATCAAATTGGGAATTTAGAAAATACTCTATATGCAAGCTATACTTTTCATTCATCATTGAGATTTTGTGCCCCATGCAACATGGTGTTATAATCGCCCACGGGGCTTTGGATTGACGATGAATGGGTGCGTTGTTAAGGCACTCTTTGCGATAGGTCACCGGTTCAAATCCCCCGTGGGTACTTAGGTTAGTCTTAACGTAGAAAAAAAAAAAAAAAAACAAACAAACAAACAACAACAACAACAACATGGTGTTATAATCATCATTTTTTTCTAATTTTGCTTATATATAATTGATTGTATAATTGATTATTTATTGGATAATGTGTAATAAGAATGATTCATAGCTCATCCATTTTATTTTACTTATGGTAATTCGTTAGTATGATAGAAGAAATTTTCAATTTCCTCTATACCATGAAATTCAATCATTGATTTCCCAAAATCATACCAGATTTGTCTATCACAACTTCAACGCTAAAATTAAAACTTTCTTACCGCTCTATAATGTCTCCATCTAATAATTCCAAGTGATGATGGGTAGCTATAATTTTATGCTTCCAAATTTTGATTTGTAGACACTAAATTCCCAATATAGCAACAATTTAAGTCTTTTACGTGGAAATAAACTCATTGAAATGCATGTACAAGTGTGACAATTAAAATGCAATAGAATTCACAAACACATTTATAGATAGCATGCAAGATACATGATTTTAACAATTAGAAAATAGACATAAATTTTTCATATTCATATATTGATAAAGAATTTGTATTTAATTGAAGGTGGTCCAAGAAACTCACTTTGTTAGAGTGATTTTCCACCCAACCATAGATATCTACTGCAAATACCAACCCCAAGATATACTATGGGGCCACTAAGGCAAAGGAAGCAACTATGAGTTTCTCTCTCTTAACGCAGTTTATTTACTTTTATTCTCAACCAATCTACTCACCATGGAGAATTATAGGCATCTATGTTGAAAAATGTAGCAAGAAAGGCTTAATTTGACTTTAGCCCTAGTCAAATTGAGTAAAATCAAATTATCACATAAACAAGACAAATTGGAGGCAATTAACTAGTGTGACATGGATCCTCTCACTCAGTTAGCTTAGTAAATTTGAGTTAGAGGGCTTGGAGTTCAGTTATGCATGTGTGATTGTTAATTTATAGCAATCCAGTTTAGTTATTTCCAGTTGTACTTAGTTAAACTAGTTCTAACAGTTAATAGAACTAGTTGGAGGTCAGTTGTGTAGTAGGACAACAATCTAACATAGATATCATCCACTTAACTGATCAATCAACAAAAAATAGCTCATGCATGCAAGGAATTTGAATTTCTTAACTATGATGGAGATTCCAAGGCAATCTAATATGAGTTGTAAACTAGTGTTGAGTGTACAGGTGTTGCAAGCAATCTGTGATCAATCCTTGGGAATTGCACAATCATTTTGGAGGAAATTCCCAAAGAATAGGGGCTAATTTCCTCAAGATTTGCACAAGGAAATGGGGGCCTTGGTCAGAAAATACTTAGCTAATTGTTGGTGAGAGCTTGTTCATTGAGCGGGAGAACATTTATTCTATTGTAGATTGAGCTCATAATTGGAGTTAGGAATTGTAATAGTTTCTCAATTCATTAATTAATGCGAACAAGCTTGAGGGGTTTTTCCCAGCTAGTTTTCCCTAGAAATCATTGTGAATTTGTGGCTTTTCATATAGAATGTCTATGCATGTTGTTGTAAATTGTGAACTTTATTCCGCAAATAAGTAGAGTAGAATTGTGTCTCTTGATTTTAGATTAAATTTCTTGAGTAGTTGCAACTCTATCAAATTTCTACATGGTATCAGAGCCTTGAAATCACATTAGAACCGGTGTTTGGAATTTATCCCTCAGGAATTTCGAATTTGCGGCCTCTGTGTAGCAAGATTTCCTTAAAGTTGGGAGAATGGCCTTCAATGGACTGAGATTGGAGTATGCCGTGGAAGGTAGCTCGAATTTCATAGCCTAAAAGGACCGAATGGAAGCAATGTTTGATGATAATGGTGCGCTAGAATATGTTAAAACTGACATTGTAAAACCCCAGTATTCTGATGCACAACAATTAGCCCAGTGGAAGAAAGATGTTGCTAGAGCTAGGAGGATCATCCTGGAAGGTGTGAGAGACAATGTGGTCTCAAATATCCATGGAAAGGAGACACCATTTGTTATGTGGAAGGCATTGACTGGGCTATTCAAACATAGCTATGACCATAGAAAATTGGCCTTGAAAGACAAACTTCGAAACATTATAATGCAGAAGAATGACATTATTTCACAATAGCTCTCCAAATTTACACAAGTTCAGGATAAGCTTGGAGGGGTTGGGGTGAATTTTGTAGAAGATGACCTGGTGAGCCTAGCTCTTCTAGGCCTTCCCTAATCCTGGCATAGTTACTAGGACTTTGTGAATGGAACGCAAAAATTACGAAATTGGGAAAGGTTGTGGTCTGATTTGATTCAAGAAGAATTCAAGAGAAATACCAGTGATGGAGTAACATCCAAAGAAGAGGAAGAGGACTTTGCTCTAGTTGGAAAAGGAATGAAGGCCAAGGACAAGAAGTCCCAAGGTGAGGCTAAGTCCAGCGAGAAAAATGGCATTTAGAAGGATCTAATCCAGGTGGATATTGGTGGTTGCCTGCCTATTCCACTTGGACCCTCACCATTGATCTTTCATTTTTTTTAGTTTCCTTAATTGTAGGATAGTTTACTATTTTTGGTAGTTTTTCAGGTCCTGAACTTATGGAGCCATTTTGAGGCCCTAAACGATGTTTTTATGGCATATAAATCCAGCAATTTATTAAATCACATTCTCAGCTATAGTCCTTGGAGATATCTTTCCAACAAGGTATCATACACGTCAAATGGAGATAATATGACCAAGTTACGTCCCCGGGAAGTTGGCTGCCCAACTAACCCCAACAGGACCCATAAACTCTTAGTGTTACATCTCCTCAGGTTAGGGTTTTGGTTGTTTAGGGTTTTCTCTTACTGATCAATAATAAAAAAGCCCTTGAGCCTCATTGTAACTCAGTTCAGAGGCATGTAGCTGCCACATCTCTTCTTAGAGATAAGCTACCATCGCCCGAACTAGTCTTATTTCCATTCTGTTTGTAAGCATATTTCAGTATTTGATGTTAATGAAATGAAGTGTTATTTTTGTTGCATCTCTATATTTATGATTATATCTTAATTTTTTGCATTCATGTTTAAATATGGATTAGTGGTATCAGAGAGGTCTATTTTTCTCTGTTTTTCTTTGTATGCCCCCAACAAGGTCGAGATATAAGGAGTTAGGGATTATCCAGATCCTTCAATGGTTGCCCACCGATGGCGCATCCACATCCAACAGCCACTCTGGAGGCTCCGCGCCTTTTAAGGTACAAGTAAATTTTGACATTACCATATTTGAGGGCCAAATAGATGCAGACGTCGTAGATAAATGATTAAATCTTCTATAAGAATATTTTTCTGTTCATGAATTTTCTAGTCAGGAAAAGATTACTTTTGCTCTTCTTAAAGTCACCCCCCACATCAAGGACCGGTGGGAAACCTACTGTGAGCAGAAGGATGAAATTACGACCTCACTGTTTTTAGCCGCTCCCACTTGGAATTCATTCTGGGACGCCATCAAGGAGAAATACTACCCTGTCGAGAGCTATGAGAAAAAATACATAAAGTGGACCACACTGTGCCAGGGAAGGGACCAAGATGTGCCAGAGTTTACCAATATTTTTTATACCCTTCTCACGAAGTTGGATATCAAGGATTATGAGAAATATTTGGTACTCAAGTATCGCGGCTGCCTACATAGATACATCTAGGACGAGATGGAGTTCCTGGATATCTCCTCCCTTGGCACGACGTACCGCTACATCATCAAGATTGAGTAGAAGCTTATATAGAAGAAGTGATACTTTGGATCTATGAATCTAAAGCAAGGGAAAGGTGCCCCCAAACAACATAATAAAGGACAAAGCCAAGGCGGGACGACCCAGGACAACCTGCCAAAGCCACAAGCAAAGGACAACACTGTGAAGCCGAAGAAGGACAAGGGAAAGTGGTGTGAGTTCCATAAGAGCTCCACTCAGAACACAAGTGAGTGTTGGGCCAAGCGGTCATTGGTGGCCGAGTTGAAGGCTTCAGAATCAGATGCATGTTCTGACTCTGAGTCAGAACCCGACAAGGGGAATGACAAAGGGAAGCATATTATCGATGTGGAGCCCAACTACACCATTGCCACCATGAAGATCCACCGAAGATCCAGAGGAGGAGGAGCATCTCTTCCACTCCCAGATGTGTGTAAAGGGTTCCTTGCTAGATTTCATTGTCGACGGCGGGAGCCAAGAGAACCTCATTGCAATAGAGGTCATGAAGTAGTTGGGCTTACCGACCACACCACACCCACAACCATACACCATCGGGTGGCTTCACCAAGGACGAGATCTTCGCGTGAGCCAACAATATCACCTTCCATACAGCATCAAGCCCTTCACGAATGAGGTATTATGTGACGTTTCTCCCCTTGATGTTTGTGATGTATTATTAGGCCAACCATACTTGTGGAAGCGACATGCTATGTATGATTCAAGGCCTCGTGTTGTTATTGTTACCTTTGGAAATAAGTTGTACAGGATACTAGAGGTAGCACCGCTTATCTCCATCTTTCTGGTTAGTGCAAAACAATGCAGTAAGCTCATTTCCAAAATCGGGAAATTTGTTTTCCTGATGATACGCCCTCAAGAAAAGAAGAAGACAGTGACCATAACCTCTAGACAGGGCCCCTCCATATGACAACAACAGATGGACAAGGTCGTGGAGGAGTACGAGGACATCTTCACCTCCCCCGTGGGGGTGCCTATGCACTGTCATGTCAATCACTCCATTGATCTGACCCCAGATGCATCATTTCCCAATGGACCAATCTATCATCACTCCGTTCTGGAGAACAATGAAATCAAGAGGTAGATTTAGGAGCTCCTGCAGAAAGGTCACATCTGGCCGATTTCATCACCCTATGGGAGCCCGATTGTCTTGGTACAGAAGAAGGATGGGACTTGGATATTCTATATTGACTATCGGGCGCTGAACAAGATCATTGTCTGGAATAGGTACCCAATCCCACAGATTGATGACCTTTTGGACCAACTCAAGGGGGGGGGAATATTTCAGCAAGATCGACTTAAAGTCTGGATATCACCAGGTACCAATCGAACCCTCTGATGTGTGGAAGACTGCCTTGAAAGCCAAGGAGGGAATTTTCGAATGGTTGGTTATGCCTTTCAGGTTGATGAATGCTCCTGTAACCTTCATGAGGCTGATGGATGACATCTTACGGCCATTCACCAACTCATTTGTAGTGGTATACTTGGACGACATCCTAATCTTCATCTAGAGTTGGGAAGAGCACCTCCACCACATCTGACAGGTTCTCCAAACGTTGTGGCAACACAAGATATGTGCTAATTTGGAGAAATGCACTTTTGGAATGACCTAGGTTTAGTATTTGGGATACATTATTGATGAACAGGGGGTGCATGTGGATCCAGCCAAAATCCAAGTCATTCGGGATTGGCCAGCCCCAACCACTCTGGCAGAGCTCCACATCTTTCTAGGTTTTACCAATTTCTACTGTAGTTTCGTGTTGGGATTCTCTCATATCAATTGGCCCTTGAGTCAAGTCACCAAGGGAGGAGCGAAAGCAAAATTATTTTGGTTTGAATCTCAACAGAAGACATTCGTAGATTTGAAACATCACCTCTACTTTGCACCAATGCTCACACTACCAGACTTGCAACAAACATTTGAGATCGAGATAAATGCCTCTGACTATGTTATTGAGGCAGTCCTTACTCAACAGGGGCATCCAGTGGCATATCAAAGTGAGACACTTTAAAACACAGTCCAAAAGTATCCCACTTATGACAGAGAGATGTATTCCATTGTGCAGGCCTGCCGACAATTGAAGTATTACATTTTGGGGAAGGAAACAGTCATCCACACAGACTACCGACCCCTGCAATTCATACAGATGCAAGGGAAGTTTCAGAACGATCACCATATGTGGTCCACATACCTACAACAGTACTATTTGAATATCAAGTACAAGAAGGGCAGTGCCAATAATGTTGCAGACTGCCTCAACCGACCACGGAGCATGACGTTAACCACCGTGCTCAACTCTTGTGGGCATCAGACTTCTAATTGGCCACTTCTCTACAAAAGCGACCCAATATTCGGCCACACATACCATACGCTCTTGGAGGGTCAGAAAGTTACATATTTTCACCTCTAGGATGCTTTGTTATGCCACCTGGGACACCTTTGTGTTCCTTCAAGCAAGTGTGCCAAGATGATTTGGGAAGCGCACTACGGTCAAGCTGTTGGGCATTTCGGGGTCGAGAAAATGGTGGTAGTACTGCAGAAGTATTTCTATTGGCTAAATCTTCGACAAGATGTAGGGAAGTACATCAGATCCTACACTACTTGTGCCATTGGAAAATCGACCATCAAGAAGTAAGGTCTCTATACTCTTTTGCCTACCCCTAGTCGACCTTAGGAATCCATCTCCATGGATTACATGTCGGGCCTTCCTTATACTAAGCATGGCAATGACTGTGTTTTTGTGGTCATCAACAGAATCTTGAAGATGGCCATTATGGCAACCTGCAAGAAGAATATCACAGTAGAAGCCACTGCTAAACTCTTAAATCTTTGAATGAGTGTGGGTACACTTTGGGATCCCACAGTCTATCATCTCAGATCGGGACAGCAGGTTCCTCAATACATTTTGGTCCAGTCTCTGGTCAATGTTGGATACCAAGCTCCCTAAGTCCACAACTTTCCATCCCCAAATTGATGGCCAGAAATAGGTCGTCAACATGATGATCGTACACATTCTCCGCATGTACAACTCAAAGCATCCATGCACATGGGATGAGAGCTTCCCCTATGTCTAGCACAACTATAACTGGGCTCTCCATAGCTCAACTTGCCACAACCCTTTCAGGTGGGCTTGGGATTCTTGCCACTATGTCCCATTGATTCATACCATTTGTAGCGACTCAATTAGATTTGGCTCATGTCTAGTTCGAATCCGATAAGGAAAATAGTTTCATTGAGCATATTCAACACATTCTCCAATAGGTCCATGACATATTGGACAAATTCAATGCTAAGTACACGCAATGACATGATCAACATCAGGTGCCACACAAGTTCTAGGTGGGCGTCAAAGACTAGCTACATTTGCAAAAGGAGCCCCTCGTTGGGCCACACCGCAAGATATGCCTACTTCCATATGGGTCATACACCATCACCAAGGTTGTGGGAGATAATTATTTTGAGCTCAACATTCCCCGATTCCTTGGCCTGCACCCAATGTTCAATGTGGATTTCCTTTGGCCATACTTTCCACCATTACTAGACACATCCGACATTGCAGAACAACTCACACCAACAAGATTTAAATCCAACTACATGGAACAAGATACAATTGATCAAATCATGGACACCCAGATCAAGAACACTCTCCAGTAGAAGATCTAGCTATATTGAGTTGTCAAAGCTGGCCAACTCCTGCACCAAGGCAAATGGCTCACTAGGGACCAAGTCCAATAGAAGTTTCCTCATCTCATGGAGAAACTCAACGCAATGGAGACCATTGCTTCCTAAGGGGGGAGGACTAGTCCAAGTAGATATTGGTGATCGCCTGCCTATTCCACTTGGACCCTCACCATTTTTCTTTCAATTTTGTTCAGTTTCCTTAATTGTAGCAGAGATTACTATTTTTGGCAAATTTTCATGTCCTAAACATCCAAAGTTGTTTTGAGGCCCTAAACGACATTTGTTTGGAAAAATATCTATGATGTATAAATAGTTGTAGTGCTCAGATAGATCTTTCCTGCAAGGTATCATATGCGTCAAATGGAGATAATATGACCAAGTTACGACCCCGGGAAGTTGGCTACCCAACTAACCCCAACGAGGCCCATAAACTCTTGGTGTTACCTCTCCTCGAGTTAGGGTTTTGGTTGTTTAGGGTTTTCTCTTATTTTTAAATAATAAAAAGGGCCCTTGAGCCTCATTTTAACTCAGTTTAGAGGCATGTAGCCACTACATCTCTTCTCAGAGATAAGCTACCATTGCTTGAGCTAGTCTTATTTCCATTATGTTTGTAAGCATATTTCAATATTCGATATTAATGAAATGAAGTGTTATTTCTACAACATCTCTGTATTTATGGTTATTTCTATAATTTGGTGTGTTCTTGTTTAAATCCGAATCAAGATCGTAGCTATCGGGAAAGTGAAGCAGATTGGGGTTAGAATGAGAAACCTCTACAAGATATAGGTATATTTTTCCATGCATGCATCTATACCTCCAGAAGTGAGGTGGGGCGATGTAGATCCTTAGTCCCAGAGTTGCTGAAATTTAGGCATGGTCCATTGAGGTGTTCTCCTCATGGATCATTACCTTGCTACAGGGGCCCATAGTATTCAGTAGCAAGAGGATCAGTGTCAGTGAAATACTGAGGAGTGCATATCAGTGTTGATAACAAAGAAGGAGGCTCAGTAGTAGAGTCAACAATGGCACAATTCTCCCAGTGGATAGTTGCAAACACAGTTGATTCAATAGTTTTTTTGGATGATTCTCAGTTACAGTTGTTGCGGTAGTAAGAACAACAGTGAGAGGTAGTGCTACAGTACATTCCACAAGTGCTAGATAGGGGTGGTGCAAAATCCCTTTCTCTCTAAGAGGGAGTGTTGAAAAAATATAGCAAGAAAGGCTCAATTTGACTTTAGCCTTAATCAAATTGAGTAAAATCTAATTTCCACATCATCAAGACAACTTGGAGGCAATTAACTAGTGTGACATGGATCTTTTCACTCAGTTAACTCAGTAAATTCGAGTTAGATGGATTGGAGTTTAGTTATGCATGTGTGATCGCTAATTTATAGCAATCTAGTTTAGTTTTTTCCAGTTGTACTTAGTTAAACTAGTTATAACATTTAATAGAACTAGTTGGAGGTCAATTGTGCAATGGGACAATAGTCTAACTCTGAGATCATCCACTTAACTGATCAATCAACCAAAAATGGCTCATGCATGCAAGGAATTTGAATTGCTCAGCTATGGTAGAGATTCCAAGGCAATGTAACATCAGTTGTAAACTAGTGTTGAGTCTACAGGTGTTGCATGCAATCAATTATCAATCCCTGGGAATTGCGCAATCATTTTGGAGGAAATTCCCAAAGAATAAGGGTTAATTTCCTCAGGATTGGTGAGAAAATATTAGGCTAAATGTTGGCCAGAGCTTGTTCATTGAGCAGGAGAAAAATTATTCTTTTGTAGCTTGAGCTCAAAACTAGAGCTAGCAATTGTAATAGATTCCCAATTCATTGATTAATGCAAACAAGCTTGAAGGGTTTTTTCCTAGTTGGGTTCCCTTAGAAATTGTTAGGTTGTGTTATATTCTTTCCACGATTGGACCACGTAGTTAAACGGGGGGTTATAAGGGGGGCGGAACCCCCCCTTTGTTGCGCTGATTACATAGCGAGGGGGTGTCACAGGGGTTTTGAGGGGTGCAAGTAACCCCACTCTATGGGGTCCAATGTAGCACCCCGAAAAATTTTGTTTTTGGACCCTATATTAGGTTAGGTGAACCTACCTATGGTTCTTTTCATGATTTTTCACACATGGTTTTGGACGCGATGGTTTTCGGTCCATGGTTTTGGACGCAATGGTTTTTGGTCCATGGTATTGGATGCTTCTGCATGTATAAATATGTATTGTAACATTGAAAGGAACATAATGAAAAATCAAGCTGGTAGTCCCGGTTTTGGGATCTAGGAGAAAAACTCTGTGTATATGTGTTTTATGTGTTATGCTCTTGCATTGTTTATTTTCTATGTTTTAGAATTCGTATATAGGTAATTTCTGTACGGGGTTAAAACCTACATTTGGTATCAGAGTTGTTTTGGCTTCAAAGGGACGCCTTTGTTGCTGAGGGGTTTCGCTCAGGCCTATGGTAGACCCTGTTCAGTGGGAGATCTGCAGATCGATTCTGGTGGTGAAAGATGATGGCGAGCAGTGGAAAGATAGAGATCGAGAAATTTAATGGTCAGAGTTTTGAGTTATGGAAACTCAAGATGGAGGATCTGTTGGTCGATAAAGATCAGTGGATCACGGTAGATCCAAGTACTAAACCAATGGGAGTGTCCGACGAAGAATGGAATAAGTTGGATCGGAAGGCAAAGAGCACAATACAATTGTGTGTCTCAGATTCCATATTGCTGAATGTATCAGGGGAAGCTACGACGAAGGCTTTGTGGGACAAGTTAGGGACTTTGTACCAATCTAAGTCTCTGGTGAATAAACTGTTCCTACGGAAAAGGTTGTATAACCTGAGGATGAAAGATGGAGACTCGGTGACAGAGCATCTGAATGCATTTAATACTGTGGTAAGTCGGTTATTATCAATTGATATTAAAATTTCAGATGAAGATAAGTGCATCAGTTTGTTGTGTTCTCTACCAGATTCATGGGATAGTCTGGTTATTGCAATAGGTAGCAATGCAACTGCCTTGCAGTTTGATGAAATAGTCTCATCCTTGTTGATGGAGGAAATGAGACGGAAAAATATGGAGAGCCATAATGGTGATGCCTTTCCTATACGAAGACGGTCCCAAAACAGAAACAAAAATAAGTCATCAAGTGCGAGATCTAAATCTAAAGGGAGATCTAAATATCCAAGAAAACCTGTAAAGGTGGTGTGCTAGAAATGCGGAAAGGAAGGGCACTACAAAATGGACTGTAAATCTAAAGCTCCTGATAAAGGAAAGGGATCTTATGATGTTGCTTCTGCAGAGGCGAAAATCACCTCAGATGAAGGTGGGGATGTGTACTTGGCTTCTTCAAGTACACATGTAGATCATGAGGCATGGTTGATTGACTCAGGTGCATCCTTTCACTTCACTCCCCATAGAGAGTGGTTATGCGAGTAGAGAAATATGATGATGGTGATGTCTTCTTGGGGGATGACAGGAAGGCTAGAACCATTGGTCGTGGAAAAGTAAAGTTGAAGTTGCAAGGTGGAAGGGTTAGAACACTTCCGGGT
>APFE031345383.1:101925-139812 GCA_000404065.3 Pinus taeda | reverse complement strand
CACATCAAACAGCAGTACAAAGGGCCTATTAAAACGAAGTGGTCAACCAGCAACTGCAATCTATCATGATGCCAGAAGTATATAAACAAATTCATAAAACCTTGAACTGCATTGGGAAGATATGTAGATCACCAGATAATGCAAACATATTTTTACAATCTAAATACTGAAATGGGCAGATGGATAAATCCCTAACTCTGCAGCTCGAGGTGTGTGATCAATGAGGCAGTAGCTAGGATGAACAACGCACTCAAAAAATTACCTTCAGTGAATTGCTAGCAATAATAATCAAACTAATATGATGACTGTCAGACCTGACTTTCATGACAATATGTAGCAGTGGTCAAATAGTAAAAATTATGTTACATGTAAGATCTCAATAGCAAGCCATATACAAGTACTTGAAGACTAAAATTACCGAACTGGTCAGGAGCACTAACATCTAGAGCAAAGTAGGTGACAAGAGATTGTCCAAAATGATTGGCAGAATGGGAAATAACCACCAAAGAACGAACACTTCAAGCATGGGTAGATAACCAGGGCATTGGTCCATTGATGAGATCAAGTGAGTGTTAAGTAGAATCCACCGGGGCTGCATTTTTGCCTGGATCTGCCCCACCAAACTGTATCAATTTCAAAGGAGTAAAGCCTGAAAATATCTTCAGACTATGTGAAGTGGCATATTTTCTCCATTGGTTATATTTCAGCAGTTTATTTGCTTTGAAAAGGAGATGCCTGTTAATCTTATAATATGCCATATGGTTCTCCTGCCTACCTAATCAGTAAAAGACTGCCATAATCCAAGATTCAATCGTTGCCAGGAATTCAAATGTGAGAGCGACAGTACATTAATAATATATTGAGCATATATTATAATCATAATGAGATACTTGTGTTTGAGCTCCACTAAAACACGGTCTAAGGGGTCATTAAACTACCCTTTTATTCATATAATGACCAGAATGTATCCTAGAGTCAACTGGATGTGAATGTAATAATTCATAAATAAATAAATTATATTATTCTACCAGTCTGCAACCACCAAAGATTGCATAATAAACCATCATACACATGAGTGTGGAGCACAAGTCCCAAATAAATTATAGAGACGAGTCACACAGTAACTGAAAACCTCTTCCAAATGACCCAAGTGCATCCATACATCCTAATGGACTGCAAATGAATTGTATGAAGTTACTGCATGGTCAAGCATTCGTTGTACATGCCTTTTCCTGAAATGTTAATTTGGTATTCACCCATAGCTGGAGGTGAATGTTCTAAAGATCAAATTACTAGATCCAGAGGCAGTGAAGTTCTTTGATATGAAAGTATATAGGAGCTTGAGATGTATGGGGTACTAAGTGCAGTAGCCCACTTCAAAAGCTCAACAGATTCTCATAAAGGATATGGCAGTCAGGCTAGCAGTATTGACACTTTGGAGAGAAGGGGATTAAGAAGCTGAAGAAAATAAAACTTGAGAAGCAAAATATGATCAATAGGAAAAGGCATTCAGGATATGGTGCATACAAGAAATGATATATCTATTTTCTTAATTCTCATGAAAATGTTCTTGGTAACTTTGGACAGAGTGGTTATAGATAATATGCAATAAAGATAGACTTATGGGTAGATTGATACACTTACATAGCGATATTGTTTTCACTTTCTTTCAGTGGTTGAAGGAATTGGCTTCATATTTGTTTGTAACTTTGTGAACAGGTATGTTTTGCCAAGACCTGCACGCAAACAATGCCTTGTTGTTTCTTCTAATGGTAGAACAGTAAGCAGGCTTCGCAATGGACGGATCTTGCATTGCTTCCCATCAACTTTGCCAAATGGTGCAAGGACAAAAAATGTTGCTGGCCCTGGTCACATGTTTTGTATTTTGGATTGTATATTTCATGAGGTAAATTTGTGATTTAATGATTTGGCATATTTCAGAATGTCGATGTTTCATGTTTGAGGCTTCCAATTATGTTGTCTTGATTTTATGGCTGTTAATTTTGTAATCTTGTTGTGTTCTGTTATCTCTGTGGCAGGCAGATCAAAGCTACTATGTAATTGATATGATTTGTTGGCGAGGATATTCATTATATGACTGCAGTGCTGAGTTCAGATTCTTTTGGTTGAACTCCAAACTTGCAGAGATAGGGGCTTGTGATCCGCCTTCAACATACCATCGCTACCAGTTTCATGTTGTTCCTATCTATGATTGTGATCGGGCAGGATTGCAAGATGCTTTTAATGGTCCTTTATCTTATATTAGGGATGGGCTGTTGTTTTATAATAGGTATTTTAAGTATTTTATAAACCAGAAATAGCATACGTTCTATGTCTGCATTTCTTTTGCATCCTTGTATATTGTCCACAGTTGCAATAAGAACATCTTGGCAACAAAATGAATTATACTCCATATACTCTATTCGACATTATGGCACCTAATTTCAGTTTCTAGTCCAATCCCTTCATTTTTCTAGAGCCTCCAGATTTTTGACATGTGATGTCCTATAACGAAATGGGCATTGCAATGGAAGGAGGGGTTTCGTTCTTGCTGAAGAAATGCTCCAGAAATGGCAACAAGACAAGAAATGCCATTTCCTATGGCCGTTCTCATTTCTAGAAGTAACAAATCCTTTCTCAAGCAACTATGTGCGACATTGATTGTTTCTTCCTCTATTTTTAATGCATTATCAGTACAAGTAAGATATTTAATATCACAATGTAGGGTTTGATTAATCTATTTCTCTACAAAATAAACCAGGTGAATATACTAAGTGAATACTTGGACGATGTAACTCTCCTTTTTTGTAATTATATAAGCCAGCATTTTCTCAAGTTCAATCGATCCTGTCAAACACCTAAATTGGTTGTATTTTCATCAAAAGTGCACTCCTTCAAATTCTAAAGACAAATAGGTAAAGCAATACCTGTCGGCATATTGGGCACTTGGCATGTTGATTGGCCGCTTTGACCCCTTCAATTGTTGGTATTGATGCCCCTGTGCACGCACAAATGTTGCAGAAAACATGTCCACATCCCAATGCAATAGGATAAAACACTGTATCCTGCATTACAATGGTTTACGATTCAGGACAACATCAAGAACATAGTGAACAGTTACCAAATTAATAACGGGAAGACAAGCCTTAGTATATTGAATACTCAAGTCCAGAGACTGGATAAAAAACACCAATGACTCGAGCTAACAATGTTCATTTCCTTTTTTGAAGCTCTCCTTTCTAGCATGTAACAGATGATCATGGTTGCTAACTTACTGGGTGTGCACACCCACATCTTTGTGGGATGACGGAAAACCCAAGATGATTCACACATAAAACCATAATGCTCCAATGTAACTCTGTGCGTCTTTGGCATGGCCATTAGCTTGGGATGTCCACACCAGCCATGGTGGGAAATCCATACCACCAAATGGACTATTAGTATTAACGATTGCTACCTTGTACTTTTGTTTCTCATAGATAGTGTCACACCCAATGAGTTCTTGCCTACACTTCTGGCTCCGAAAAGGAAATAAGTTCCATGCATTACTCTTCCACATCATTTGGTCTATTTGGCGAAAAGCAGAAACTCTTATATTTTCGAAGAAAAACTGCTGGTGATTCAGGAGGTTATCATGAAGGCTGTTAATTATTTTTCAATTATTTTTCAGAGATCAGTCCCATTAGGAGACAGATAAAGAAGCAAAAGATAGCTATAAAGGAACTAAAGGGAAAATATCCAATTGGCCTATTCGATGGGGCAAGCCAACGAATGGGCTGTGGAGTAGTCATCATTCTAGAACCTGGGAGACTATATCACTTCTGGTGGAAGGGGGGACAGGGCATTAACAGCAGAGCCCAGATCATAGCACTATGGGGCACTCTTCAGTTTGTAGAATGGTTAAGACAGGAACAAATTTACATCCATGGAGATGCCAAAAGCATTATAGACAAATTTACATTCATGGAGATGCCAAAAGCATCATAGACTGGGTCAAGGATCACTCCTCTTTCAACCCTCTTATCCTCTCCAATTGGATGGGGCTTATTAGGAGACTGGATAACAACTTTCAGAACATAACATACACCCACATCTACAGAGAGCAGAATCAAGTGGCAGACCTCCTCTCAAAGTATGAAGCTTACGCACATGGCGAGCTCTTGAACTCTGGGTCCTTCTCCTCTTTATAGTGCACATGCTCTATGGTCACAACATTCTGGGAATATGTCAACTGTGTTACTCCTCTTGAACTCTGGGTCCTTCTCCTCTTTATAGTGCACATGCTCTATGGTCACAACATTTTGAGAAGAACTCTGGGTCTTTCTCCTCTTTATAGTGCACATGGTCTATCAACATTCTGGGAATATGTCAACTGTGTTACTCCTAGTAGAAATTATGTAATCGCTCGTAGATATTATGCTCACTCGCTACAACTTTTTGTAATTTTTGACTGTGCTCTACTGTTGCAAAACTACTATTAGTGGACTTTTCTGTAACTCCCTCAGACAAATATGATTGTATAACAGAAGAACAAAGATAGGAAGACGGAAAAAATTGAAAGACTGTGGAATGTAAATGCTCCGAGAATGTACTCTCTTTTTTTATAATACGAAAAGAAAGCGTTTTTTTTTTTAAAGATAGTGTCACACCCACATAGTAGCAAACTTAACTTGTACACGCTGCACAAGTACACTATCTTTCCCCGATAAACATGCAAATATCCAAGGGATATCCGAGGGATTGAATGCATAAATGTTGGGGATTTTTCTAGTAAAATCCCAAAAACACAAAAATAAAACACACAGAGGCAATGCTCTGTTTTCTTTACTCCAGGATCTTTTTGTGCACATGGAAGCTTTAAAAAAAAATTACTTAGAACAGAGTATTGCACCACCATAAAAGATTTATATTCATTAAAATAAAATCACTGATACATATTCATCCTCTTTCACTCAGAGGGATTCACCAAAAACTTTTCACCCAAAAAAAATTACTCTGCCTCTGTCACAATTGATTTTTACACTGCTGTGTAAAATCTACATTCACATTTACTGCTGTAAAAATGGTTTTACATTTACAAAACTTACTGATCCCTTTTCACTGTTACGTGAAACAATTCATGGTTTTTCTGATACAAGCGTCCCCCTGGTTTTCTTCTTCACAAATTACTCTGCCTCTGTCACAATTGATTTTTACACTGCTGTGTAAAATCTACATTCACATTTACTGCTGTAAAAATGGTTTTACATTTACAAAACTTATTGATCCCTTTTCACTGTTGCGTGAAACAATTCATGGTTTTTCTGATACAAGCGTCCCCTGGTTTTCTTCTTCACTTCTTCGCCTTCGCTCCTGCACTGTTGTGCGTTCTTTTTTTTCATATACCAAAAAAAATTGACCAACTACATTTTACTTGTTCTGTTAAAACCAAACTTACGCCCATAAAAAAAAAATTAAAAATAATAAACTTAAAAGCTATATGACATTGCCCATGCCATCATTTCACTCACACCCATACTTGTCGTAAGAAAAAACTTAAATGTTTACCAACACCTATGACAAATTATTAAATAAAGGTATGGTCAAAATAAAACTTAATTTTACTCCACACAATATTTATTTTATGCAGGTTCGAATGCAACTTGAGATGCCCGTCGACCGTTGATTTGCCCTCCTGGAATCGAACGGCTGAGGTGAATATCGGAAGCCCTTTTAAACCAAACTTTACTCCACATAACATTTATTGCAACCTTGTATGCAGCTTTGAACAATCAACGGTGGATAATGCAGGGGCAGATCGGACGAAGGAGATGAATATCGGAAGGCCTTTTTAGTCGACATTTACCTTCCGATAAATGTCAGAGGGTGATGTCACGCGTCAACTCCAAATTGTATCGGAGCTCTTGTGTATGGAAACTGCCTTCATGCAAAAGCGGTCCGATATGCATCCAGGTGGTTTGTGGTTTTGCTGTGGTGGTTTCGGGGAATGGTACGACAGCGTTGAAATTACATTTTCAAACCATAAAATCATGGTAACGAAACCAGTAATCAGAAGAACCTCCTTAATGGACAGAATATGGAACTACACAAAACACCATATAGCATGCGCTTTTTTTTAAAGATAGTGTCACACCCACATAGTAGCAAACTTAACTTGTACACGCTACACAAGTACACTATCTTTGCCCGATAAACATGCAGATATCCAAGGGATATCGGAGGGAATGAATGCATAAAATCATGGTAACGAAACCAGTAATCAGAAGAACCTCCTTAATGGACAGAATATGAAACTACACAAAACACCATATATCTCGTGAATCTATTAACAGGAAAAGAAAATGTATTTAATTCGCTCAGGACTCAACTTACTGTATATCAACTCTTAAACCTACCAAATAAGATATGCAAACCTAGATCAGAACATTGGAATTGCAGGTACTAGTTATTAAAGTAGACGAACACCTAACAAAGCCAGCAGAGTTTGAAACTCACCAGGAAAATAGGACATGTCAGGTTAAACTCCAATTTTACAGAATCATGTAATGAGCATTTAATAACAGGATCACTGCCAGTAAAGTCACAAGAGCATTCAGGAAAAATTTCACCATTATATCCTTGCTCCGAATCTCTTGTGTTGATCTGAAACGCGATCAATTCAATTAACCAAGGGGACTTCAATAGCTCTATGTGCTTCGCCTGTAACTTCGTCCTGAAGTTCCGGCCCTTGACCGAGCTATGTACCTGCATTAAAAAAAGGAACTATATATGAGTTAAACCTAAAACCCAAATATTTAAACTAATTACCTCTAGATCTTCGATATTATTTTTCGGTGGTAACTGAGGGGCAGGCAACCAAGGAAATGTTGAGTGGGCGGTCCTGTCAATTCCCCTTCTGTTGGCTGAAAATACAGAGGAATGAGATTTTAGCGAAAATGTCAGGAACTTGAAGATGGTAAGTGTTGTAGCAGCGGGATAGATGACAGGTGTATCCACAAATTTCCTAATCTGTAGTGGTTGTTGCTAAAACCGGCCCCCTCCTTGCAACAGGGTTGGGAAAAAAGGCGTCTTAAAGAGGGTTTTCTTCCTTTCATATTTTTCCAGAGCTTTCTTACTCCTAAACGGGACCACCTACTCTCTGACGCGGCCTCCATGCGCCCGCAGAGTTAATGGTACAAGAGAGGGTATCAGGCTTTGAAAGTGAGCTGTGGTGATTATGTAACATATAAAATCTTTTTGAATGAAATATAAAACAAACATTTGTAGTATGAACGACACAGTTTCCCCTGAACTTACTTTGTCATACTTTTTCAGAATCTTTCGAATCGCAATGGCATTCATGGCCACATAGCTGACTAAGTGCCGGCCTTCTCGAATCATTGCCTCATGATCATCAGCAAAGAAATGTTTAATACGCCACAGATACCTTTGAAAACCAGATGCAAGATGTAGATGTAACAAACGTCTCGCACGAGAACTGAAGCAACCCACTATAGCCGATACTTCTTTTGTAAGCTCGTAAAAGAAAATTTTGTCACATACTGCAAGAAGACGTGTCCGAAAAAGCAAGGTTAGACACGTTTAAAGCGAATCAGCGAGCCAATCAGTAAGTTTCTGGCTATTAGATATTGCATAACAAACTAAAAGAGGAAGGTAACAATAAGAATTAAGCACCTGGGCAAGTTTTCGGAGAACATGTACGGTTGGATGGATCAGGTGATTTGGAAATGCTTTTGGTTGTTTCCTCGCATATCAGGTCTTCGTTTTCTGTCGTTTGTGAATTGGAGAGCCGTCCTTCAGACTCAGATGTGGTCCCGTCATGCAAGTATCCAACCCGGCACTTTTTCAGAACCTTTTTTAACCGTTTGTATTCGATGTTTGTACATTTGTCCAGAAAATGCTCGTCCTCTCCGTGTAGATACTCGGAAAACCTCTCCCCAAACTTCATGATCAATACCTTCAAAACAATAGTAAAACACGCTAAAAAAAGAAGGAATCGCATAGCAATCCTGCAATTAAAAATAATTGTCTAAGGCCTTACTACATACGAAGCTGATACTTATCTTCTGCGTTAAGATCGGTAAGGACGATGCTATGCAGGCAGGAAATTATATATAGGACTTGCAAAAACCGGAAAAGTCGCATGAAAATCTTGTGGATTTTTTCACGCGGTAAAAGACGCAATAGATCGCACAAAATAAGATATTGAAAGCATCGGAGAGTCATTTATAAAGAAAATGTAAATGTTCCTGAAATATGACCAGCTATGGAACTCTGAGATCTTAAAGATAATGCCAAAACAGAAATATACATATGACCTGCTATGGAATTTTGAGATCTTAAAGATTACGCCTAACTAGCAAAATTCCACATATCTACATTAAAGACTTCAACGGGGACTTGGAATGTTTTCAATCCTTGGAAACTCAGATGAAACAGCTTTCTCTCTGCCCAACATAGCCTTAACATGGAAACGCGTTAAATCCTTGTAATAAATTTCCAGAAGCATCGGTGCCCGCGTAAACCCCGCTGAAAAGCTTTCAATAGAAGGAAAATATGGCATTCGTATATTTAAACAGTCCTAAGCCAAAGGCAGGTAAGATATCGACGATTTCATATTACAGAGGAAAAACGCGCATCACCTTAAGCCTTCAACGGATCTTGAATCTAGAAAACAAATCAAACTAAATTTTCAAAAATTCAAAAGCACAGAGCAATAGATGGTGCAATATTAGAGTTTTCCTCTAAAAGATTATTGAGTTTCCTTTAGAGATTCTCGTGAGGAGCAAAGACCGGAAAAATCCAGTCAGAAGGTCGCTAGAAAGTATGAGAATGACGATAATTTCACAGATGTCCCCGAAAGGAAAGCACGGCCCATACGAGGTACATAACCATGTATGAATACGAAAGCGCAACGGGAGATCCGACCCATTTGTTCTTCAACGGATTACCCTATGACGCCCCGGCTACTGAGAGGCCGAGGCAAGGAACCAGCGAAATATAGCATTTCATCGATCTCACAGACGACAATCATCCACTCCATATCCATCTCGGACTGTTTCTCGTCCTCCAGCAAACAGAGCTGCTGAAACTGGACGAATTTAAGTCTTGCATGCAGAAACAGAACGACGCCCTCAAATGCAATATTGAGAAACATGCCCAGGGAAAAGTCATGGCAGCGCCTGCGCAGGAACGTGGATGGAAGAACGTGTTTAAGATGCAACCCGGATATATGACAACCATTCAAATTTTTCATTTCATCTGCCCAGCAACCGTCGATCTGCAGTGCAGGGTCTCATCGTATATCGGTTTCATCAATTGGATGGATGAGATTAGTTTCATCGTCTAACACTTAAATCAAAGGCTCAGAAATGTACACGTAACCCAAGAGGAAAGTTGATTTCAAATGGAAACGCCTTACGACGTAATCACATATGTACGTTCAATCTAGATTAGTATGACATAATATCACAACATATTAACTCATACCTGAATTTCACAACCATAACCATTTGCACAAGTCAAACCAAGTTAAACAATATATAGAACATCAAGATCCTCAACGTAATGAACATAACCATCATGCATATGACCAATCCAAAGTACAACATCAAGATCTTAATGAAATAACCCTAATCATCAAGTTAATAACATATAACAACAATAAGCTATATATCATGCTCATCGACAACATATAACCTAATCATCGAGTTATCTAACATAAAACAACAATAGCAATGCATACAACCACAGGCTACTATCATTCTTGACTATTTGACACATGTGCATGTGACTATACTAACTAACTATCATCTATCATGTATGTAACCATAACATCAAAAGACATGTACATAAACCTAATGTATATAAACCTAATGCATATAACAATCCTTAACTTACTTACATGCATGCCCAACATGAAAACATGTATGATGATCTGCTCTTATCCCAAAGTCTAATGTTGCAACCTCATTATGATAATCTGCATCTCTTGCTCTATCTCAGCCAACACATTAGCATCATAACAACCAATAGCATCATGATAACCTAAATTGCATACCATGACTTCACAAGGCATGTTTGACCTACTATTCATGCATAACCATAACCAAGACCATACATGCATACCAACTACATATAGACATATAACATATGAGTACCAAACCATATACAACTCATTCTAGCTAGAGTCTAGTCATCAATGCATGACCATTTCAACTACACAAACCATGACCCCATGCATGACAGCAATCATTACTCCATTCTACATGTTGCCCCATGTAACCATCAACATGAATAAGAAATGCATAATCAACTACACATATGCATGAATGCATGTAGTCGAGCATAAGTGATCAATTATTGTAACCAACCTACAAGACTGATACATGTAATCAAACATACAAGAATGCAACCTACCATACAAGGATGTAATGAAGCGACATATAGCAACATGTAAGTGTCATATAACAATATGTAACCAATCATATACTCATGACGATGTATTCCACCAAAATCAACATCAAATTCCTCATGACAACCTCAAGTTTCACATGATGACATCACTGCAACCCTGATTGACATCATGCAAATGCAATAAGCACATGGAATGCAAGTGTAAGGGACATATGTGCAACTGACATGCAAGCATGATCAACACACACTGCCCATCCAATATAAGGGGTGAACCATGCTCTGATACCACTTTGTAACACCCTCCTCTCCCCAAGTAACCAACCAACTGGGGTAAACATGCAACGAGAGGCTACTATGATTTGATTCGACATTCTATGTGACCTTAAGGAAGTGGAATCGATGGAAACATAACACACAAACATTCAACATCAGCTTTAGGACCTTCAAGAACCAATCCAACACTTCAAACAACTTGCCCTTGGGTCCCACTGAGCTTCTGGACAACTTAGGCCTTGGTCACTCTCACGTTATAGGCATGATAGCATCAAGAAACCCAGAGTCACTCTTAGAGGCTTGCCTTCCAGCGTCCAGAGACTCATTTTTCCATTTTTGTGTGAGTGTCCCCGATATTTTAGCCACTTTTTTAGGCCCAGAGCCCAGGTCACTTCCCATAATGGAATGATAACTTAAGAAAAATGAAACAATGATGAAAAATTAATAAGTTAAACAAGACCTTAACCAAACCCCTACTAGCCATGACAGGCATTTCGTCAAACATATCATGAACATGTAACCTACAGGTGTAAATAATATAATTAAGTGTAGGGATCTCATACTTATCTGATAATTTCTATGAACCATTGTTCCCTCATGTCATTTGTTGCATTTTCATCTATTAGTTCATAGATACATTATCCATTCATTTACAAGTAAAAACATGTTGAGATCCATACATAGTTGTTGTCATAAAACACACATATAACCATCATAATAACAATAGGAATACTCATGAAAGTACAGCCATATAGACCACATATAATCCATAAAAATACTCATATAAATAAAAGGATAAATAACCTTTCATTAATGATTTAAATGCCAAACTCAGGATGGGTCTTCCACGTTCCACCCGACCATAGAATGGTTGAGCAAAATCTCTCTTCAACCATTCACCCCCATGCCATATTCCAATAATGAATGTGGGACTCATAGAACACACCAAACAAGCATGGATTCCACCAGAGTTCTCCACCTACACCGTGAGGAGTTTGAGTGTCTTATAGTCTCTTAGGCTTTACTGTAATCCATAATCTGGTCGAGGGATCACTAGGCCTTACACTGAGACAAACTCTCTAGGATTTATCATACATACCATCTCAGGACTACTAGGCCCAACAGAGAGAAATCCACCTCTTGGCTTTACCATATATCTTGTCATTCACCAAAAAGGATTCTTAGGCCCACCGAGGCACACAATATCGGCTTTCCCTTAACCCACAATCCAGTTTAGGTGTTATTAGGCCAGTGATTTTACTGTGATCCAAAATATAGTTTAGGGACCACTTGGCCATGTGTTTTTCATTTCAGAGATCCACCCCACTCAGCTTTGAATCCATCCAACCATCCCACATTAACCAAAGTCTGAGAACCCATCTCATCAAAGCTATCAGGAAATGGCAAGGCTAGGCTAAAGAATATTGTCACACCTGGAAAAACCCATGCAATGAAAGAAAACAACCACATGGAACACCATGCTTGAAAAATCTAGCAAGGAAAATGAACATGCAAGTTGATACCTACAATGAGTCATGTTGTAGCTGCTTGATCCTACCTTTCCCTGTTTTATCTTTGCTTCCTCTTTCCTTCTTTGCCTTTCTTGCTCCAATGCCAAAGTGCTCCTAGAAAAACTCTAAGTGTACAAGAGTGAGAGAGAGAATACTGAGAGAGCTCCAAAACTGAACTGATCAAGCTTGCCCACTGATCCTCAGAAGCCTTTTTATGAATGAGGCCTCTGTTTTCTTCAATTTCCATTATTTACCTTCATTTTTCTCCTCACAAGCAACTTGTTACCTTTCACCTTCCTTTTCTCGTAATTTCAATTATTTTCATAAATAAATGTGCCAAAAATGCCATTTTGCCTTTCCAAATCCTTAGCCATTGCCTTTGTCAATTTCCTTAGCCATAAACAACCAAATGAACACCCCCTAGAATGTCTTTCCCAACATTCATCTTGGAATGCGTGTCCCATCAACCTTGGTCTTATATATTTTTAATTGAGTTTTTTAACCAAGGTTGTTAAAGTACAGAAGGTTTCTAGATCAACTCCCTAGATAGTGAGTTGATGTTTATAGGAAGTGATCCATCGCAGGAGGACCTACAACATGAAATTCATGTGAAGTTTTGAAGAAGATCATTTTAGAGTAATTCAGGACTAACTCAAGGATGGTCGATGTAATTGAATGCGAAGACTAGCAATGTAATTTTAACTGAGGTTGAACTTCTCTTGAACATATCAGGGACACCACATGATGACTTGGTAGAATTTGACTATAAAATTAAAACCCAAAACAAATGAATACTTTAAAATGAGGTATGGTCAACTGAGCAACAAATGGATTTCCTAACCAAGACACGAAGTGACAGAGTGTCATGTTCAAGAGTGACACACTGCCTTTTACAAATGCAAAACAAAGATTCTTTCTCACTTCCCCCACCTTTATTGGCTAGTACCTCTTTATTTTTTACAAGCTTGTGGAGGATAACATATGCTTGTCATGTAAGATCATCCTTCAGATGAGTCCTCCAAAGTATTTTTAACGAACCTTAAGAAGGAGTTATTCGGTCTCGTCACACTTAACCAGTCCTATACTGTTTAATTTTTGTGAGTTCAATAAAGGGGTAACTTGATGTCATTTTCATGTTTAAAGAGTTTTAAAAGACATGAAAAGAAAACTCATTCAACACTTTTATCATAAAAATTTAACGAGCCTAGAGAATGTAAAGCTCAGTGTTTTTCAATTTTAGGGAGTCAGAAGAAAAACATAAGTAAACTCCATAGTGTTTTTTTCATAAGTCTCTTAAGCCTGAAAAAGGATAAAATAGTGGAGGAGAGAACTCTATTGACCATGATTGGTGAACATATATATTTTTTGTAAATAGTTTGGTCCAGTTCATTAAAGGGGTAAACTTACACTGAAAGGATGGTTGTTCATTTACTTTTATGAGTTCAAACAATCAATTACTTCGCGATCTTTTCATTTTTATGGAGGCTGAAAAGGGCATAAGAGAACTCCATGGTTTTGCTTTTTCACAAGTTTTAATGAGTTTGAAAAAGTGATAAAATGTACTCAGTACCAAAATGATCTGTTTTTGTAATTATCCCGTAACCTGCACACTTAAACTCCAAATTATTATCTCTACTCGAAAATAAAAATGAAAACATTTATAAAATCATACTTGAAAAGGTTAATAGGCATTAAATAATATTTAATTAACCCTAAAAACTTATAAATATGTCCAAAAAGGTAAAAAGTTTTCACCATTTGCATTTTTACCCTTTTGAGAGGGATAGAAGTCATTTTTTACCAGAAACTTAACCCTAAAAACCTATAAAAAGTCCAAAAAAGTAAAAAGTTTTCACCATTTTCATTTTTACCCTTTTGAGAGATATAGAAGTCATTTTTTACCAAAAACTTCTGAAGTTGATTTCGGACAAACCATTGGACAAAATCCTGAGCCACTTTCTCTAGATAAATTGTTTATCTGAGCTCTTCATTTTCATGTCAATTTTTTAGCTTTTCAACACGGATTTTGGTTTTTTGTGGAGGGTTTTAAAAATGTTTTTCACCCTTGATGTGTGCAGATACCCTTTATCAGTCCTGCACACATCGACATTAATTTTAACACTATGTGCACAGTTTCAAGGAAATAAACTATGCACTATCTATCAAAGTCAGTTGTGCACAGTGCCGAGGGCAAGAAAAAATAAATGAAAACGCCCCAAATATTTTGCTAAATCTCTCCATATTTGATTTTAGTGACATTTAATGTTTAATTGCACACTTTTGAACCATAAACATGGAATGGAGAGAACGTGAGCATGAATAACAATACATACTTTCTCTCAATGACCCAACAACCATACAAAACCCTGACAAAGTATGGATTATACAAGTTTTTCACCATTCCGAGCATGAGGGCCCAATTAGACTTGCTTGAATGGATGGTAGGAAAGTGTAATGTTCAAGAAGAATGTTTCAGAGTTGGAGACCACAGACTTGTCATCGATGCTGATGACATTTACTTCTTGAGTGGATTTCCACTCCGTGGCAAGGAAATCATCCTGTATGGCCATAAGCACGGTGGTGAGACCAATGCTACCTATTTGATACAATATTGTATTGATGGGGTTTCTCTCAAATACGGTTGAATTGATATCAAGACCATAGCTTTGATTCCTTTGAAAGCCATCAAGTTTATTGTTGCACAGTTGTGAGGTAATGCAGCTTTACATTTTCTCACTAAGGCTCGGATGTAGAGTGTTGTGTGCTGTTTGCATGGTACCATATTTAACTAGAGTGAGGTTGTAGTTGCCAACTTGAAGCAGCAACTAACTAGGGCCAAAGCGAGCAGTCTCAAAAACTTTGGGTATGGTGCCTTCTTATTTCATTTACTTTGGAGCAGATTCCTCTTCTGGCTCCACAAGTATTTATAGAGAGAGGAGGGACTCGTGACCCTTGCATGGTCAAATGGGGTACACTTATGGCATCCATGGAGGTGGTGAAGAACTAACTATCAGATTTACTCTTGACTTCTTCAAGTGGCTAGAAAGCCAGATCATCATGATCGAGTACTTTCCATATGCAGGGATGGACTACACAGGACATTCAGACATGCCACTACCTCTTGAGATGCAGTGGGCTGCTATAGGTTAAACTTCACACTTTGGCTGATTTTAATATTTTCATTTTTTTTGTTATTTTTGGCATCCAAATAATTATCTGAAAAAATGTAGATGTGGCCCCAATGAGACTAGCTGGATTATGCAGATATGACGGTCGTGGTGAGCAACCAGTTGATCCCATAGTACAGAACCCAGATGTGATAGAGAAACTAACAGAGATAGAGCACAACCTTGAGAGGTTGACTCTGCACATTCCAGATGCCACTATAGATGATTTTCCTCTCCGCTACCAGAGGCATACTACAGGAGTTCCTGGTCCTATTAGTCATTTTTTACGATGAGTAGCACATGCTATTATATGCTACCATGATCATCATCATGTGTAGTGACTAGATTGAGGGCTATATTTTTTCTTTTTGATGATGTATTGGCATGTTCAGAAAATAAAGGCTAGGTGGGCTCATGTCATTGCATGACATTTTTTGTAAAAGCCACACCTATTTACAAAATTTTATCTAATGAAAATCCTACTACTTCTATTTCTGGTTATCTCGTACAATATGTGAATAAATATTGCATTTATTTATTTACAAATGTTTTACAAGTGCCAATTTAACATATAATTAGCTAATGCATCTGTTAATGTGTTTAAATTTCTTGGAATATGTTGATACTCAATATAATCAAGTTCTTGTTCCAAGAGACGAACCCGCAAAAACATACTTAACATGGAAGCACTTCTAATTAAACAAACACCATTCAAATGTAATACCACAGGTTGTGAATCTAACCTAATGATCAATTGACGGATGCCAAATGCAATGGAATCAGATAATAACTCAATCACTACACTATATTCTGCAATATTGTTCACTGTTTGACTAAGGCATATCCCATGAATAGAAACTAACTCGTATGTGGGTGAATAAATGACCCATGTTACAGAAGACAAACTTTGAGTACTATGACTAACGCCATCAGTGAAGCCAATGTAAGTCTGAGGGAATGTCAACATCTGCAAATCAGATGTAAAGTAGTGAAAAATCGCAAAACCACTAAAAGTTGTGATATGTAAATTATGGTACAATAATATACAAATGTTTTACCAAAGAATCTAAGAATAATATTTCTATAGGTAAAAACCATTTATGGGCTTTCCAAAAGGAATTTTGTCATAATCCACTAGTTCATGGGCCCCTTTTTCCAGTGCATGTTTTATAATATAAGGGTCATGGCACATAGGCTTGAATTTACCAGCACCGAACTTATTGTGCTCTTGATCATAGACCAAGACTAAATCACCCTCTACATATGAATGAGGTTTGACATTTTGATCATACTATTCTTTAACTCATTTCTTTTGGGCCTCGCTAGCTAATCCAGCATCACAACAAGTCTCATCGAGACGTCCTAAGTACATAAAGTGTTCCTCTTCATCAGAAATAGCTGGTAATAATTCACTTTCCAATTTCAGAGACGATATCTCGCATTCAATCACTAGAACTGCTTCCATGACGTAGACAAGCTGGAAATGAGTAAAATCAATTGAATTTTTTGTTGTAGTGCAGTATGCCCACAAGGTTGGATGTAGTGTCAGATTCCATTCTCATATACGATTCCAATTAATCCATTTAATCATGGTGGTTAAAACCTTGTTAACGACTTCCACTTGGCCATTTGCCTGCGGGTAATATGGGGTAGAACTATCATGACATGGGCCTATATTGGTGGTAATATCGGTCATCATATGGTTTCAAAAATGGCTACCATGTTCCATGACAATATATTTTTGTACTCTTAACTGAGAAATTACATGATTGAACACAAAAATGGATGATGTTTCACCGTCATCCTTGTATGTAAAATAATCTACCGCAACGATTATATACTCATGCCCCCCTACCGAGTGAGGGTTACATGTAAGAAATTCAATGCCCCATTTAATGAAAGGATTGACAACAATGATTTGGTGAAGAGGAGTTGGATGTGCATGCATTTTTAAATCATAAATTTGAAAATTATGGCATTTTTTAACTACAATTATACAGTCTTTAAACATAGAAGGCCAGAAATACCCCACATGTAAGATCTTTTGGGTAATGGAAAACCCTCACAAATGAATGCCACAAGCTCCATAATGGCAGTCATTTAATGCCTTTTCAGCTTTTGTGTGAGTTAAACACTATCAGAAAATAGAATTGCACCACAATGATAAAGTGTGTCACCAACAATATTATATTGTTGAGATTGATACTAGATTTAGCGATGATAGTTTCGACTCGGTTTTCACCAAAATGTCTGGGTCTGGAGATAAATTATTATATTTTTCTACTAGGGATCTAAAGTACTAATTAGAAGGACAGATTCATCTGGAAGAGAATCTTCTGCCACGTCTTCAGTTTCAGTACAAGTCACACAATAACTTTGCAAATACTAATGATTTCTTAGATTTAGATTTAATGAATTCCAAATAAAATTCCTGTAGGATGACTATTCATTTGGAATACTATTCGCCCAACAATTGTCTAGTAAGAATGTAAGCCATGGGGTTGAAATCATAAATTATAGTATTTTTATGCAATAAAATATAGTGACGAAAACGTTGGAAAAATTGAACAGCATCCAAGGTAAATTTCTCCACATGTGCATATTTTGCTTCAGTTTTGGTCAAATTACGACTTAAGTAATATATCACATTCTCTTTGTTCAACTCATCTTCCTGAACTAGGAACATACTAATGGTGGCATCATACATTCCTAAGTATAAAAAGTAATCATAATGATAATCGGGAGGATGCAACAACAGTGTATCAGTCAATGAATGTTTAAGTGCATCAAAGGATTTTTGAACCACTTTATCCCAGATACATGGGATGCCCTTTTTCAAAAGTTGAGTAAAACCCTTAGTCAACTTCACATAGTTCTGGATAAATCGATGTAGAAAGTTTGGATTTGGCATAGATTGGAAGGAGGAGGAAAATTCAAGATAGCCTCAACCTTCAATGGATCGACACAAATGCGTTCCTTTGAAACAAGAAACCCTAAAAATCAACCAGATTGCACACAAAAAACACACTTATGTGGATTCAAGTGAATATTGTACTGACGACGTCTGATGAAAATTACTCTCAAATGCATTGGATGGTCTTCTCGTGTCAGTGAATGAGCTGGAAAGTCATCCAAATAAGGTTGCACAATATGCTTTATATTGTGAAATGCATAAGACATGGCCCATGGAAACTTGCACCTGCATTCTTTAGACCGAGTGGGAGCTTTCGATAGTCAAAATTCCCCCATGGGAAAATGAATGTGGTTTTATGTTGATCAGTTGGGAGTATGTTGATTTGATTGTATCCTAGAAAATTCATCCATAAATGAGAATACTTCATTTCCGGCACATTCGTCAATGATTTGATCGATATAGGGAGTAGTATAATTGTCTTTTGGACAAGCCTTATTGATGTCCCTTTAGTTGACACATACTCTAATGGTTCCATGTTTCTTGTTAACATGCACAATATTGGATACCCAATAAGTTAAGGGAACCAAGTAGATGAAACCTGCTTTGAGTAGTTTCTTGACCTTAGCTTTAATCACAACAGATTTTCTCAGATGCACCACTCATAATTGTTGTCTGATAGGCTTGGCATTCGGGTAAGTCCTAATTTCATGCATTACAATGCTTGGATCAATTCCTAGAATTTCCTCATAGGACCAAGCAAAAATATCATAGAATTCTTGAAATAGGGCCTTATATGTTCGAATTTCTTTGATTGAGCACGAGGCACCTATGTGAATATTTTCAACAATTCTTGTTTTAATTGAGATGTCAATGGCAATGGCCACAGATATATTCCCCAAATTTCTTTTGGCATTAGATTGAAATACTAAAATGGGTGATTCTGGACTATTTACTGTCTTAGGTGAAAACATATTTGAAAAATCATTCTCAATTTTTTCAAGGCTAGGTAGAAAAGATGAACAATGATGATGATCATTCCATGGCATTTCATCCAAAGTCATAACCTCCATGATGCTTCCATCAGTTGGAAACATATGATTGAAAGGAGTACTGAATGAAACTTGTTATAACCAAGGCAAGGGAGAATAATATTCATTGACCGTATCCACTCAATCAATATCTGAGGATGTTGGGTCAGAAAATGATTGTACTACCTGATAAACCAATTTAAAAGGGCTCAAAGGCATCTCACTACCATAGGAGGGTAACTCAGACTCTAAAGGCACTATGCATGGATAAGGATATTGCATAGTGCTTGATGTAATCATGTTTACCTCGGAAAAATTAGAAGGAAAACTCAAAGGATGCATCACAAAGGTTCCCATCAATGATGAGTCTTTGAGTAAACCAACACCAATATCCTCATAAGGAGAATTCATTTTTTTGACAAAAGGTATGCTACCCGTAGAGTTAGGGTTCGAAGTGTAGTAAGACAACTGGTCTACTTTGATGAGACCGCTACTGACATAACATAGGTCCAACTTCAACCAAGAAAAAGGTTGTAATCTAGCTGAGCATCCACAACTTTAACTTCGATTATGACTATTTTTCCCTCTAGCTCTCTGGGCAAATAACTCAGGATCCCATATGGATGAAAACCTCTTCCATCAAAGGCTTTCAGAGTGGTAGGCGATTCATTAATGGTTGGAGAACCTAAATCTTTCCAAGAAGTAATCGAAATAATGCATGTAGAAGCTCCTTCATCAACAACTATACAAAATACTCGTCTAGTTTTAACAAAAAATGGAATCTGGATTGTCGATTGATGAGGGAGGCTTGGGATATGACTCTCGAGATCAAAGATAATTAAGTTAGAATCCTACAGATAAATAGCTCCTATAGCTGACAATAAAAATCTTTCACTGTGTCGGGCATGTTTGCAATACTTCCAGAGCTGACATTGCAGAAGGAGACATAGCCAGCTCTTCAACAATGTTGTAATTTTGTACAACTCTAGCATGCAGGTTGAAACCTGATTTCCAAAGCACACCTTTGGGAGGAGGTCTATCATCATGTCAAGATTTGGCTTCTTGATCTGTAATGGTTTAGAAGGAGAAGGAGGAAATGAATTGGAAGGTTGACTAGATGAATTAGCCTCATTTCCATTTTTGACGGGATGCATAGACCTGTAATATTTGGATCTCGTAGCTACCAGAACTTCTTGTGAAGACATCATCAGGATATCTTGTAATGTGGAAGAGGAAGATGTGTTATAAGAAACCAGTTTGCTATCTTGAGAAGGAAATGGATCCTTCAAAACAGCAGGAGTTGGAGAACCTTTAATGAATTTAGAAACCTCTGCCCAATGCGAGCATTCCTTCGTATAGTGATCCTCATTGAAAATAAAGCAAGGGAAGCTAGGTTTTCATTTTTTGTTAGTGGGCTCAGATTTAGCAAGCTTCTCTTTTGAAGTAGCATTTTTTTTCAATTTACCTTTCCCCTTCTTTTTATTTCTGGTTGATTTCGTCTTTCCAATAGATGATTCTACAATGTTGATCTCAGAAATAGTTTTTGGAGGAAGGTTTTCAAATGGTGTATCTTATATGGCCAAAGTCTGAGTATTTTTAGAATTTTTATTTTTTCCCTTAGAATTTTGGCTAACAAAACCTATAATGCCATCAACGACATTAGATCTTGATCATGTAGGAGATGTAATAATGGGTTCACCCGTAGGGCGAGGTAAATTTAGGATTTTTTTGTACAAAGTGCTAAATTGAGTGTAGACTAAGTCTAAGTACTGGGCACAAGAAATTACTTGCTCTTACGTGATTACACCTCCCTTGGAAACATCTTCTATGATAAGGGGAAGAAGATACTTTGTAAACCATTCAGCTAAAATTTGATCTAGAATGAAAACTTTGACTAAGTGATGCCTATATCTCCATTCTTAGATATGATCGGAGATGTGAATCGACTTCTGTTGTTTTAAAGAAGTCAATAGTTCAGTATCAATATAATAATGGATTGGTAGCTAAAAATGGGTTAAAAATGTTGTTGCCATGGAGTTAAAGTTATGGAAAGAGGCATGAGGTAGCTCTATGTACCATTTAGCTACCGAACTGGTTAAATTTCGTTGGAAAATATGTTGATAGATGGAATCATCGATCAAAGAATTTGATACACACCAAAGATGACATGTCATCACATGATTGGATGGATCCTCTCCTAATTTACCTTCGAATGTAGGTATGTCACATGGTAACTTGGTAGGAATCTCTGGCCAAAAGGGATATTAATAAATGGCACCATTAGTTAACCAGGATAAATCTGGGAGATCTAGCTTTGTAATAAAGGGTAACTACCAGCTAGGATCTTGCGGTAAAGTTTGATAACCTTGCAGGTTAAGGCCAACCCCTGGAGGAAAATATCCAGGATATCTTGGAATAGCCTAAGTAGTTGGAATTGGAATTCCACCAGGGTAACCAAGGTGACCCATATTGGGTTGAGGTTGAAAAGAGACTTGATAAGTATGACTGGGGTATAGTTGACTCTGAAAAGGTTGAGATTGACCCGTTTGACCTAAGTAATATTTCCCCTGCATAGATTGTGCTTGCAAAGGTTGACCTTGAACAAATTTACTTTGAACAGGTAGGCTTTGAATTAATTGACCTTAAAAAGGTGAGCTTTGGAAAGCTTGACCTTGAAAAGGTGTTTTCACTGTTTCGATAGTGGGTTGCTCGATAGGAATTTGTGGTATAGACTGGACCGTAGGAACAATTTCATAAGAAGAAGCCTACGAGATTGCCTGAGTATTCTAAGGAACAAATATTTGAGGGGTTACTAGAACGGTTGTTTGTGATACTCCTGGAATAGGTGGCTGAGGAGAACTTGGAACTAACTGTGAAACAGTTGTTTGAACAGGGGTTTGTGGTGAACTCTGAATGGGTTGTTGAATAGGTTGTTGAACATGTGTTTGAGGAATTCCTTAAATATGTTGTTGGACAATTGTTTGAGGAATTCCCTGAATAGGTTGTTGGACAGGTACAACAATACCTGGAATAGGTATCTAAGGTATAGCTTGTCTAGTAAGCTTAACAGGTTGATAAAGTGGCACTTGCGAAGCACCTGGACCATACTGTTGATTAAAGGCAGGATTCCAAATTGTGTTTGTCCCAGGATAAGGAGTACCAAGTAAAGGTTGATTTACAATAGGTTAACCTAGGCCGGGTTGAGGTATCTGACCATAGGTTCCGGTAAAAGATTGACCCCCGGTAATAGGTTGTTCTCCAAGTGGAGGATAAGGTGGTTTCTCCCCAGGCTGGTAATAAATGCGAGTCAGGGTTACTTGAATTACCAAACACCATGTGAATATGTTGATTTGATGTCGTAAATGCTTTAGGCATGGAAGTCATGCTCTGATCAGTAGATGTAGATCAACCAGATGACCAAGTAGATGGTTGGGGAGAAGAAGCGGCTCCTGAAAAATTTCCAGTAAGTGACTTGTATCTAGGAGGAACTAATGGACCACCATACAATAGTGATTCCAGGGATCTGGTAAACATGGATGAATCAATAGGTTCACTCCCAATAGGAATTTCTGACATAGTTACTTCTGGGGAATAAAAAGGAATGTGTGGCACTGACAAATTTTGACTTAAAAAACACAAAGTTGTAAAATACCAAGGATCAGGTTGGAAAGGAGAGAAAGGAACTCTTGAGTCAAAATTTTCAGTACTAGTGAATGGAGAATGAGGTGTCTTTGTTTGTTTGGTAATGTCTTCAAGGCTAATTAATTGCTGGCTTGTGGGGGCCTAACCCAGGTTCGGAGTTAATTAGCCAAACAAATCCCTGTACTACTGGCCCTTTCGACAACAGTCTGCAAAGCGTGGACTGAGGTCTCACCCAAAGTAGTGTGGGGGGGGGTGCTGGAACTAGGTTCCACACCTTTGAGATGTCTGAGAGGTTGATTCGGTCCAACTATTAGTCCCTGCGCGCAAGTTACTTCATGCACTTCCCTGTCCTTCGTGCTCTGATCTACTCACCTTCATGCAGCCCTAACCAAGGACTATGGGGCTTCTGCACTGCTAGAGCAGCGCTCTGCACTATTTCCCTAAGTCACACACGAGATCTTACTTATATTATTACACCAGTTATTTATATTCGCGTAAATGGATGCCTTATGTTATATTAATTTATACAGCACATTCATATGAGTTCATGCAACAAATAAATAGTAAACTTGTAATTCATACCCAATAATACATAAAAAAATAGGAAAAGATACACAGAAATATGATATAACTTCTCTTTGTTAATTCTTCCAATGGTTACAGACTTGACCTGCCCTGCGCACTCAACTGCAGGGGTCCACGCACTCAGCTGCGGACTACTAGGCCTCTGCGCACTCAGTTGCAGAGCCTTTTCCTACTCTATGCCCCAAAGACACAACTTACACTTTGACTCAATCCCTTAGACTCATCATGCTTCTATCTTTCTAGCTTGTCTTTTCTACACTTAGAGCCTCACTCTATTTATACATTCCCATGGTCCGCGGACCATGGGTAGATCTTTCAAACCGACATTAGATTACAAAAACAAGGGTGGACAACACTATGACTATATTATGACTTCACACTCTGTGCCCACAAATCACGGAGTCTTTATAATGGACTTGGTCAAAACTTGGGTTTTAAGCCCCAAAACATGCCTTGGGAGGGATTTCACACCCAATAGGCCCCCAACACAAAAATCGTGACTCACCCTTGAGTCACTCTATTGGTGTGGAGATCTTTCCACGGAGTCCCTCCAACTCTGCTTGAACCGTTGCAAGGTTGACAACACACTGAGCGGCTACCTGTTGAATCTCCTATACCCATTGTTCCGAGACTGCGATGTTGGAACTACTTCCTTGGACCTTTTCCTGTGTCTTATGCTTATAGTCCTGTGCCTTCGTCCGGCTACTTGGAGTGTGAAGACTATGCTTCTGTCGGCTAGTCAGATAGTTGGGCCACCCGTGTAGGGCTTCAATCGACTGCCATTCACTTTTCCTCAGAAAGGTTCTCCATTTAGCTTTACCAGCTACATTGCACCTCCATCTGTGACCTCCTTAACAACGTATTGTCCCAGCCAATGCATTCTGAACTTGCCCAGGAATTTATCAAACTTATTTTCATATAGTAACACTAAATCATTTACCTTGAAGATGCGCAACTTAATATGGCGATCATGCCAAGCCTTTTCACACTGCTTTTGTACCTGCTGATGAAAGTCAGCCAGGAACCGTTCCTCTTTGAGTTCCTCCAACTACATGAGCCTCTCTTCCAGGGCTTCACAGTCTGTCATACCTATGAATGCTTCTATGCGCAAATTAGGCACAATATACTCCATTAGCATGACAGCTTACATGCCATAAACCAACTAGAAAGGTGTCTGTCCCATTAGTTTCTTACATGTTGTCCTATAAGCCCATAGTACTGCAGGTACACGTAGGTCCCAATCACTCTGTTGCGCATTGCATACTTTCGTCAGCGCAATCTCTAGTATTTTGTTAAATTCTTCTACTGTCCCATTGGCTTGGGGGTGATACGATGTGCTTTTCTAATGATACACCTAAAACTCTTCTATTAGCGCGTTGATTGTTTCGTTTAGGAAATGTGTACCATGATTGCTCATCAAGATCTTCAGACATACAAATTGATTCAATACATGTTCGAACAGAAACTTTGCAACCGTGGCAACTTTGCAATCTTTTACCGGTTGTGCTTCGACCCAACAAATCAAGTATTCTGTCTCGGTGATAATGTATCTCACGCCTGTCTTTCCTTGAGGTTTGATAGGTCCTACAAAGTCGATTGCCCACTTTTCAAAGGGTTGTAGCGTTATTGTGGATTCAAAGGCATCTCGTCCCTCCATGATGGTTTACCTGTTCTTTGACATATATCACAGGCCTTACAGTGTACTTTTGAATCATGATGAAGGGTTGACCACCACAACCCTCCACGGAGAATCTTCTATGCAGTTGCTCATCCCGCATAGTGTCCTCCTGCAATGCCCCCATGTGCTTCCACAAGGATCTAACTTCGTTCAAATTTAGGTACATACCTTTGCAGTATCTCGTCATTTCCAATCTTATATAGGTGCCCCGCGATGACATAAAAATATACCACACACACCACCAGTTCCTTCTTCTACTAGACGGAGTATTCTTTCGGTGCAGTTCCCATCGTCAAAAAGTGGATTATATCTTCAAAGTGTCCATCCACTATGTGACCACAAAGAGTTGTGTGTTAAGTAATATGTCCTCCAAACTAGTAGGTTCCTCTCCTGTCTCAATGCATGACAAGTGATCTGGCCCCATGTTCAGGCGTCTAGGCTTCACAATGACCTCAAAATCATATTCTTGGAACAATAATAGCCACCTGCATATGTGCCCCCCAACACAGGCTTATTAACCAAGTATTTCAGTGCAAAATGATCTGTATACATCTTGAAGTGTCCCCCTAGCAAATAGTGCCGATATTTTTGGAGCGCGTACACCATAGCTAATCCCTCGTGTTCAGATGTAGAATAGTTATTTTCTACTTTAGACAACCTGCAACTCGTGAACGCGATAGGGTGATCTAAACCCTCTCCACCCTCCTATGTTAGTACTGCTCCCAGCGCTATACACAATGCGTCAACATGGACATGAAACTCCACATCCCATTTTGGGAAGACCAGGATCAGTGTAGAGGCCAATTTCTCTTTTAGTACATCCAGGCTCTTCATGCAATCATCATTCCAGCAGTACGTAACATCCATTTTCAACAGATTCTCCATTGGTGTGGTGATCTGGGAATAAATTTTGATGAACTTTCTGTAATACCCCGTATGTCCCAGGGTAGTACGCAGTTGCTTGACACTTTACGGTGCTTCCAAATTCATAATCACTACAATCTTTGCGGGGTCTACCATCAGCCCCTGTTTGCAAACCACATGTCCCAACAGGTTCCCAAAGGGAACGAGGTTCAGCATGATTTGGTGTCATCAGCAGGTATCCATCATCAGGCATAAGCTCGCTACATGGTGCTTAACTAATCTAGATATAGTACAATAATCTAGATAAAATTCCAAGAACTTGTGGATATATTCTTTGAATGTTGGCATAACTATGCACGAAAATATGGCCGGCACGTTCTTCAACCCAAATGACATAATGGTGTATTGAAAGCATCCCCACTCAGCTGTGAAGGTGGTCTTGCTCCTATCTTTAGGCATGATTTTGATCTGGTGGTACCCTGAGAACCCATAAGTAAAAGAATACGCTTCTTGCCTGCCAACATTTTCCAGTACTTCATCTGTGAACAGAGTTGGGAATGGGTCATGCACACATGCGTCATTCAATTTTCTAAGGTCCACGCATATTCTTATTTTTCCCTTCTGCTTTTTTTCCTATACTCCCATAAGGCTTACGCAATCAGATTCTTTTACCGGCTCAATGATCCTAGCTGTGAGCATCTTGTCTAGTTCTATGCGGACCTTCTCCTTGTACTTCGCATTCAAGTAGTAGGGCCTCTGGTTAACTAGCTTCACATCGTGTTTTAATTTAATACGCATCATTCCTAAATCTTTGATGATTCCTTTTAAGTCTGTGATCTTGGTGGGGAATAGGTCCTGGTACTCGCAGAGTAACTCGGCGACTTTATCCACCATCGCATCATCCCAGTAGTCGTCGAGCATTGCGTACTTAGGTTTGGCTTCCGTACCAATGTTTACCTACTTTGTTTTTACCAGCATGGTTATGTCAGGGTCTTCAATCAGTGGCCCTTGAACCTCGTGATAGCCTTCAGTTTCTAGAATGTTAACTTTCCGTGGATCCTCATCGTCTTCTTTAGTTTTTACATTATAATACTCCAGCACGCAACTCAGCTAAGTTGCCCATTTAGGCTGAATCAATTCTATTGGCTCATGGAGTATTATAAAGATAGCTTCTTACATTGCTTGTAGCACTTCATCAACAGTATCCCACCAACGATCCTCAAATGTGAAGATTAATAGGAACCCTTCGTGCAAGATATCCTATTTGCTCGTTCCATGGTGAAGCTCCATCTCTATATACCAGTTCATGGGTATAATATCTAGGGTATGACAAAATAGGTGTACCCACTCAAGTTGTGGGTCTTCCCCATAGACCTTTGTCCACTTGGCAAGGTGTGCATGTGGATCATCTCATTCGTCATACATGTCTTTCAGTTGCATATGAGGCTTCCCAAACTGTATGCGCGTCATCCTCCTACATTCGCTCCAGTCCCCGAAGCTTCCTTGGTGCGTACCCCACAACCTCACGAGCATAGCACATAATACCCATTTCAAAGCTTTGAAACATTGTTGTCCTAGCACCTCTCTTTCAAATCTATTTAGGAAGTCATCTACCTCACTTAACCCATCATACTTAGGTAGATCACTTACCTTCGTTGATACACAACACAACAATCTCATCATCATGCTACAATTCAGCGTGGTTACCTCCTGTAACTAGTTTTGCCATCGCTCTATCTCTTCATTAGAATCTGAGGTGCAGGAGCTTGTGCACTCCCACGAGATTCATCCATCTGTGATTGGATTTACCCAGTCTTGCTCTCACGTGGTTATCTTGTAGATGTAGTGCAAATCGTTGTCACTATTTTAATCAAGTACTAGCTCCATGTAGCACAATCCTTCTGCAGGGTCCAAAGGTACAACTATGTGCTGATACTTTTTCTCAAAAATTATCTTGTGCTTCTTCAGATTTATCACCCCATTCATGTCAATGGCCCAATCTATTCCTAATAGCGTAGAGTAGGGATTGTTGTTATCAACAATCTCTATCACTTCGAAATCTGATAACGCGCTTGCTCCTTCGATGTCCACTGTGATTCCCTATAATCTTCCCATAGGTAGGATCTTTTGTTGGTTCGCCATTCATAGTTGGATAGGAGACCATTGCAACGTAGGCCTTCCCATGTGCTCCCATGTCTACCTCGGCAGAATGTTCGTGTCTGATCCTAGTTCCAGAATCATTTGGTTTGTCTCATATTCTCCAATCTATGCGGTCAATATTATCTCCCTTCCCGTCCTCATCGTGTGCTTTCTGAGCTTCTGGACTATGTGCGGTTCTCCTAGCGCGGTCCCAGCACATCTATTTATGAGTTCCTACAGCCCCTTTATAGCCTCGATGTCACATAGTAGCTTCATGCATGTTTCCAAGAATGTCGTGAGCATCGATGAGTCCATTTCCGGCTCTGGTCTATCTTTTCTTCCTGAAGTGGAGGCATCAATGAAACTCTTCCTAGATTCCATGAAGGTTTTCTTAGCGTGCTCCAAATCAAACTCTGGTTCTTTCATCATAGCTTTGCGAACCCAAGTACTCTCTTCAGGTTGCTTGCCTTTGTCATCCCCTGTCGTAATTCCACTTTGGAGCACAATATTCACATTAGGGTCTTCCTTGCGTAGCTCAGACCTCAGCATTTGCAAGTTCTGAGTCGGGGGAGGTTGGAGTGCTCCTTTATCTTGCAGTCACAGTATTAGTGTGGGACAATCCTTCGTCTCATGATCAAACAATGTACAATACAAGCATGATGGATGTGTCAGATTTGTACAATCGCGGGCATAATGTCCTGGCCCTCCATAATTGTAACATATCAACTATCTGTGACCTCTTCCAGGTCCTCCTCCACCTCGGCCTCATCCACACCCCTGAAATCTGGTTTGCACCATCCCTGCATTCTGGTCAAGGGGTCGCCTTTCGGCCTGAACTCTATAGGTAGGAGTCTGATCCATCATCGGCTCATAACTTCTACAGGTGCACTCATCATGTCCCACTGATATACAAAAATTATAGAACAATTGTCATGAATTATGTCTATACTTTTGCAACAAATGGCAGTTATTTGTAGCATGCTTTCCTCCTATTTGACAAATCGCACACCACAATGCAGGCACTATGCTAGGTCATGCTTGTGCCTCCGGCCTCAATGGCATTGGTCCTACTCCTGCAAGGTAATTCGTGAACACTGGACAGTGGTCCTTCTCATGTCCCTGGCCCTTGCACTTTATGCACCATACCTCGTCGCGCACTTCTGGGTGATCTGTCCTGTCTTGTTTTAGACTCTGCATCTCAAGGCACAAGTTTTTCAACTGCGCGTGAATCTTCTAAACTCCCAGGTTGGGATCCTGTATTGGGGTCTAGTGTAGTCTCATCACGATTTCCAAGGCCTCGACTTGGGTTGTTAGCCTCTGTTGTGACAACGCGTTCCTTAGATGCGACATTAACAATGCTACAAACCATTCGCGGTGTTGTCCATCCGTCAAAATCATGTTAGCTTCGTGGATTGTCCACTTCAATCTCTGATCCAGCTCTCAAGGGGTCTCGCCTAGTAGCATTTTGATTTCCTTGAACCTAATGATCGACTGTACCTCTAACTTCGGCCTACTAAATTCTTTGTTTAGCACAACTTGGATATCTGCGATCCCTGCATTCATATTGTTATTGGAATGCTTAATGTACCAGGTCAGCGCGCGATCCTGCAAAGCACTGATCAACAATGCTTTCTTTATATTGTCATCTGTGACTCTTTGTGCTTCCCATACAACTTTTATCACAAACCAGAACTGGTCTGGATCTTCATTTCCTACTCCCCTGAACACTGGCAACTTTATCGCGCTTGCCATATTAACTCGCAGTGGTGAGGGAGGTGGTATGGGTGAAGATGGGGGTGAAGATGGTGAAACTAGTTGTGGTGTGGGTGGGGGTGGTGTGCACGAAATCCTCTAGCTTAACAAATTGATCGCACTTCTTGGCGAGACTTTCGCGAGCTCTTCCTCGTCCCCTCGCAAAGGTGAAATCAAGGGGCTAGTTTCTAGTTCTACACTACCTTCATTTCTGTAAATTCTCCCACTTCTCGTAGCCCCAAACATCACTTTATTCACATAACCCTCTTTTCACACATTATCATTTTAATCCAAGTGTTCAAAGACTTAACGTACTTACATCGCAATCCTTTGAGGAAGTGTTGTTCTGCCTCGCTATAGCAGACTAAAGTATCTACCACGAACTCAATGATGAATCCTCCTACAATTTGATTGAGCCAGTGATCAATAGCATGCGCGATCTTATCCTCAAATGCTTCTAATCTGTGCACCAATTCTGGAGTCCACACAATAGGTCTGTCGAGCGTGCACCTTCCATGGCTATCTGCTAGCTTCATGATCCACTCATATAGCTCAATAGGGAAAGATGCGAAGAAAATTTCGTGGATCTCTGTGTATAAGTAGCAGTCTAACCACTCTTCTTTTGATAGACACAGATTCCTTTTCTCCTGCACCGCAAACTCGTGAATCTCCCTATCCAACCAATCCTAAATTCCTTTCTTAGTTGGATTCTAGTGATATGACATCAAATATCTCTATGCAGATCCCGGTCCCGGCAACAGAACCATTTGTTGGCTTGTGGGGGGCTGACCCAAGTTCAGATTTAATTAGCCAAAAAAATCCCTGTACTACTAGCCCTTTTGGCAACAGTCCACGTAGCATGGACTGAGGTCTCACCTGAAGTAGTATGGGAGGGTGCTGGAAACAGGTTTCCGCACCCTTGAGATGTCTGAGAGGTTGATTCGGTCCAACTGTTAGTCCTTGCACATAGGTTACTTCACGCACTTCCCTTTCCTTCGCTCATTGATCTATTCATCTTTGTGCAACCCTAACCAGGGACTGTCGGGCTTTCGTGCTACTAGAGTAGCACTCTGCACTATTTCCCTAAGTCACACCCAAGATCTTACTTATCTTCTTACACTAGTTAGTTATCTTCGCGTAAATGGATGCCTTATGTTATACTTATTTATACAACACATTCATATGAGTTCGCTCAACAAATAAATAGTAAACTTGTAATTCATACCCAATAATACATAAAACAGGAAAAGATACACAGAAATATGATATAAATTATCTTTATTAATGCTTCCAATGGTTACAGACTCGACCTACCCTATGCCCTCAGTTGCAAGGGTCTGCGCACTTAGCTACAAAGCCTTTTCCTACTCTACACTCCAATGACACAACTTACACTTCGACTCAATCCGTTAAACTCATCATGCTTCTATCTTCTTAGCTTGTATTTTCTACACTTAGAACCTCACTCTATTTATACAGTCCCATGGTCCGCGGACCATGGGTAGATCTTTCAAACCAACATTACATTACAAAAACAAGGGCAGACAACTCTATGACTATATTATGACTTCGTGCTTCACACCCACAAATTGCAGAGTCTTTACAAACTTGGTCAAAACTTGGGCTTTAAGCCCCAAAACATGCCTTGGGGGGGATTCCACACCCAACATTAACCCAAGAGGTAATTAAGTCATTATTGTCAGCTTCCTTCGAGGTGAAGGTGGCTTAGCAGTAGAAGCTAAAATGACCAAAGGTGATTCAAGTTGAGAAAGTTTAGACTCGTGATGTTCAATGTTTGGTTAGGTAAGTCCAGTGTCTGAAACTTTACTAGTGTCAGATTGTGTGTGAACTACTTTGGTAATCTTTGGACTAGAGTGAACTAAGCCTAATTATACTTCCTATGTTGGATTCAATTCAGTTTCTATTGTCTCAGATTGAAAAATTGTTGATGTTTTAGGTTCATCTGAGATTTTTGATCCTGTTGACTTTGACCTTTCTGTTTTGATCTTTTCCAACAGACATGGTGTGTATTCAGGAGGTTGACCTCGCATTCTATGTGATTGTCTTGGTCATTCAGCCAGCATTAAAATTTATCACAAAATTAAACAATATTCACAATCCAATCATAATGTCTCTAAAAATTAAAAACAAACAACTAACACGCGCTAAAAAAACTAAGGATTCAAACCATGCAAACAAGTTTTTTCACAATGAAATCACTAGTTGGTAATGAAATCCAACATCGTAGAAATTAAAGTGAAAATTGGTTGTAGATATGAGCGAGTGGAATGAGTTACACTGACAACCTTCTTAATGAAACAATTTGGTGCAAGTAAATTCACTTATGCCATCTCGAGCGAAGATTACCCTCCAAAAAGTCCAAGTGAGTCTAGTCAACGTTTGTTCCAGGTACAGCAAGACTTTCCCTCCTTCGTCACCTCGGGTAATAGCCCTAGGATAATGGTCACTAAGGTTACCAACTATAATAATTCTACTTGGGGTGACAATCGTAGATCAGACGTACACGCAAGGGTAGAGTAACAAAGCTTGAACCCCTTGAAATCTCCTCAACATGGTTAATTGGAGGTTTACTTTCAAGTGACCCCAAGTACCTTTCGGCACCATTGTAATACGTCTAAATCATTGTACCATAGCCAGTGAAGTGGTTGTAATCACTTCACCAAGTCTGATATGATCTCATGCTTAACTCCTTTGTAAGGGGAGCTTCCCATAGCAAAACTAAAATAATTGGATTTATCTCCCTATCACAAGATTTTAGTGTTTGTCTACAGCTTTAGAAAGTTTACTCACTTCCCTATTCCAAAGCCCTACACTTAATCTATTTTTGGCGGAAAATATCCCTAAGAATAAAACTTTCTAAATTGATTTTAGTTAGTGTTGGAAATAATATTGAGAGGGAGGGGGTGAATCAGTATTAGCAAGTCAATAATATTTCTTTTCCATAATCAGATTCATATACGTTACTTAAGTTAATGGAACTTGCGTGTATACACAACTGTATTTAAGAAAACTAGTGTATATCCTGCAAATTTATGATTCGGTTAATTCATCATATGTTGATGTTTAATCAGTGCATCAGAACCATATAAATAGTAACCAAGTGTGATAAAAATAGAATAAAAAATCACACACACGAACACAAGATATAAGGTGGAAACCCAATGTGGGTGAAAACCACCTACTGCAATCGTCTCTATCTTCTTTTTAATAAGAAACTTCTTTTTACAATTTTTGTACCAGTGCAGTCTTATACCAGTACGTAGGATTCTACTTGTAGAAGGCTACAACCTTCTCTTATTCTCCAGATTCTATTGGGAGGGATCTACAACCCCCTAGCTCTTGTACTAGCTGATATGTTTAATAGTACGTAGGTGCCAGCCTACAGAAGGCTACAACCTTCTCTTTTCTTCCAGGGACCACGTTTCATAAATTTTTAGACTCGATCCATCAATAACATCATTCAAACATCAAATATATTTGCATCAACCAATCTCCTTTGTACCAACCACAACTGAATCAATCAATCACTTTTCAGAATGTTGTAACTAGAATACAGTAACCAGAACCCAGAACACTGCAGCAGAAAATAGAAGCAGCTAAAGCATATTTTATGAGGTATACGCTACTTCAATGTGTGAAATTTGCGTGCATACACAATTTTCTCAAGGCGAACCTGTGTACAGATCTGCAAATCAAATTTAAAATGTATACGCTATTTTTCTATGCAAAACCAGCGTGTATACCCACCTTTTTTAAAGTGAACCTGCGTACAGATCTATAAATGATGTTTTAAACTTTACAACAGTTCCAGACTTCAGTTATACCCAGATCATCATATCTACACATCACAACATGCACCAGTTCTTTAGATAAAAGATCAAAACCACACAAAGATACTTCACTTCAAGCCTTAAGATTTTGACCCATCATTAGATCTTATCATTCATCAAGCGCTAAGGTTCATCCTTGATTCAGATCCAGCTATGCACTAAAACACAACAACCTGTATACTAGATCTTGCTTTTCATCAGATATTCAATACTTGAGTACCTTTACCTAATGATCGTCTCCTCCTTTTATAGTCTTAGGCCTTACTCAATACCATGGACCAAAACCATTTAGGACAAATACCTTGGACCAAATACCTGAGGTCAACACTTTGGACCATATAACTTGGACCAATACATGAATCAAAATACCATGGACCAAAACATAGTTTTCCAACATGTGTGTGCCTTTCCTTCTGTGAAAGTGCGTGTGTATGTTATACGCTCCTTTTGGTTTGCTAACCCGCATGTACATGCAGCTTGGTCAATTGGGAACCTATGTATACCTCTCCTTCTTCATTCTATGAGTCTGAACTGTGATCTGTCATCTGAGTGAGTTGCCATCAAGGACAACACCTGTGTTATAGTGCCAAAATGTATCATAATGCCAATAATCTCCCCCTTTGGACTTGATGTCAACCCCAAGTCACTCTCCCCCTTTGTTATGAAGGGAAAAGTGTTATGCTCCCCCTGAGTTCATGGGGATTTCTCTGATATGCTTAAGTGTGTTGATTGAGCTCCATGCTCCCTCTGAATATAAGCAAGGTCTGCAAAAATATGTTCTAAAAGAAGAACATGACTCTATACATACATGATAAATGACCTTACTATCACTAATGACTCATACATACATCCATCTCCCAACCACGTGGGGATATACCAAGTTTGACTCATCCACCCAACCAAGTGGGGATATACCAAATGTCAAAACAAGAACATTACATCATCCATCCCATGCATAGTGGGGTAAGAAAATAGCTCATTTCATGACCTTGACATTAAAAGATATACATGGCATATATAATAGAGACCAAATAGCTGAAACAATACTATGATAGAAACTATCATCAGCAGCATCTGTCAATTAGCATCTAGACCAGCAACCATGATCTCCCCCCGAACCTGTTCCACATAAATCAAAAACAACTGTGAATTTGTACCAAGATCTTCTAAGATAATGTCAACAATTCATTATTAGAAGTATATGCTCCCCCTAAACCTGTGTCAGATGATCAATGTCAGACCCATATCAGACTCCTTTCATCCTGAGTATGGCCCACTCTTTTTCTTCAAACCAACATATGCATGCCTGTATCCACAGAAAACAGCATATGTGCACAGCTATGCTTTATGAAACTCATGTATAACCATGTTTCTCTGAAATAAATAAGTTTTAATAGCAAGATGATGCATCAACTACTCCTAGCTTCTGTCTGAGATATTCAAATGTCTCTCTGGGCAGTGGTTTGGTGAATATATCAGCAACCTGTTCTTTGGAGGGAACATACTCCAATTTGACCTTTTGTTCCATTTGGTTCCTATGATATTCTTATCATGACATTGGTATGCCAATTTGATTCAGAGCGATTTCTTCTCAAATGGGTTTTTTTTCAGAAATTTGAGTCTCTGTATCAAATTGGCATACCAAATGTTATGATCGAAGAAATGTTATGACCTTTTGTTCCATTTGGTTCCTATGATATTCTTATCATGAGGTCTAAGAACTAAGTCCCAAGTATTATTCTTTTCAGTCTGCTCAAGTTCTTCATTCATAGCCTTGACCCAACATTCATCTTTGTATGCTTCATTTACATTTTGAGGTTCGATGGAGGAAAGAAATGTTAGATAGCTTGAAGCTTCTGTAATAGTTCTTGTCTGCACACCTGCCTCTTTCTATCCCAAAATTTGAGTCTCTGGATGATTTTTCTGAACATACCTGGATGGAGTCTTTTCTTCTATCGTTATCTTTTCTTATGGTGCTTCATTGGTTTCTTCTTTAGAATTGGTCTGATTTGATGTTGGAGGATAATCCTCATCTTCTTCACAATCTTCGATTTTTACTTGCTTTGTATTTTTTCATGCTTCATCAACCACGACATCAATACTTTCAATAATTTTCCCAAGTCTTTTATTATAACATTTATATCCTTTACTTCGGGAAGAGTAGCTAAGGAGAATGCCTTCATCTGCACTAGGTTAAAACTTACCAAATTTTTCATTAGTCCTTTTGATGTAACATTTGCTTCTAAAAATTTCAAGTATTTTACATTAGGAGTCTTACCATACCAAAGTTCATGTGGAGTTTGAGTGTTGTTTACCCAAACATTTGCTTGGTTGAGAATAGTGACAACAGCGAATGCAGCTTCACCCCAAAAGGTTGCAGGAGTTCCAGTGATCCAGGTGGATGTTGGTGGCCACCCACCTATCCCATTTGGACCCCCACAATTGTCTCTTTCATCTTTTTCAGTTTCCTAAATTGTAGCACAGTTTACTATTTTTAGCAATTTTTCAAGTCCTGAACTTCCGGAGTCGTTTTGAGGCCCTAAACGACGTTTTTCGGGAAATCTGGGGGCAACATGGGTCCATGGGCTGATGTTGCCCTTCCCAAAGTGGTAGTTCTCGGATAGATCTTTCTAACAAGCTATCATACACGTCAAACGGAGATCGTATGCCAAAGTTACGACCCCGGGAAATTGATGTACCAATTTACCCAAAATGGGGCCCACAATTTGGGGTTTCAGCTTCTAGGGGTAGGTTTTGGAATGTGAAGGGTTTTCCATTGTTTCTCAACAATAAATAGGCCTTCGCGCCTCATTGTAACATAGTTCGGAACAGTTCAGAGGCATGTAGCCGCCACATTTCTTCTCAGAGATAAGCTACCATCGCCCTAGCTGGTTTATTTCTGTTTCTGGTTATAAGCATATTTCAGTATTTTCAATTAATGAAATGAAGCATTATTTCCGCTGCATCTTTGTGTATATGGTTATCTCTGTATTTTATTGCGTTCCTGTTTAAGTCTGGATCAGTGGTATCAGAGCGGTCTGCTTTTTCTCTGTTTTTATTTGCATGTCCCCAACGAGATCGGGATATAAGGAGTTAGGACTTGAACTGGTCGAACCTTTGCAAGACCAGCCTCGCAAATCCCGACGGCCTCCCATGGTGGATGAGAAGAAAGATGAGGGGGCAGGAGATCCTATCAAAATTTTGCTCGAAGAAGCACTCGAGCGGCAAAGGAACGTGATGATGGATAACTTTGCGCAGACTCTTTAGCGGCTACCCAGAAGCGACGCATTAGCTTCTAGTAGCTACTCTGGAAACGCCACGCCCTTTAAGGTACAAGTTAATTTTGAAATCCCCATATTCGAGGGTCAGATAGACGCAGATGCTGTAGATAAGTGGTTAAATGCTAGAGGGTTATTTTTCTGTTCATGAATTTTCGAGTCGGGAAAAGATTATTTTTGCTCTTCTCAAAGCAGCCCCCCACGTCAAGGACTGGCGGGAAACCTACTGCGAGCAGAAGGATGAAAGTATCGGCTAACTATTTTCAGTCGCACCCACCTGGAATTCATTCCGGGAGGCCATCAAGGAGCAGTACTACCCTGTCGAAAGCTATGAGGATGAATACATAAAGTGGACCACGCTGCGGCAGGGAAGGGACCAAGACGTGCCAGAGTTCACCAATCTTTTCCATACCCTTTGCACAAAGTTGGGGATCAAGGATTCAGAGAAGCAATTGATACTCAAATACAACGGTTGCCTACACAAGTACATCCAGGAGGAAATAGAATTCTTGAACATCTCCTCGCTCGGCACAGCATACCGATATGCCGTCAAGGTTGAGCAGAAGTTTAAACAAAAGAAGCGAGACTTTGGATCTTTGAATCTAAAGCAAGGGAAAGGTGCCCCTAAACCACAGAACAAAGGACAAAGCCAAGACGGGGCATCCCAAGACAACCCGCCAAAGCTGCAAGCAAAGAACAGCGTTGTGAAGCAAAAAAAGGACATGGGAAAATGGTGTGAGTTCCATAAGAGCTCCACTCACAACACAAGTGAGTGTCGGGCCAAGCAGT